>DWLR01002750.1:0-14755 GCA_018246295.1 Papilio alexanor hazarajatica | reverse complement strand
ATATATATATATATATATATTTATGTGTATATACGTGTGTATACTTATGTCTATAAATTTATTTTATGTATTACGGAAACGGCTACTATTGTGCGGATCAAATTTCGAATTAGATAATATTTTCCTTTTTAACTTTATCTACTAACGCCTTTTCCTGAAAAACCCAAGTAAGAAATATTTAAATTAATTATTCTACCTATAACCTGAAACACATACGCCATCGTTTTACTTTTTAACACTTGTAAATGTCATCATTTTATGAAAATCTACCGACACTTCGAAATTTATGAGATAGCGCCATCTATGTTACAGTGATCAAATTATGATGTTATGATCAAAATAACAAATGTCGAGCGGAACTCTGTTGATAAGGCAATAGCAATTAGAATAAATATATTCATAAAATTTAAATGTGACAAAACAGTAATATAAATACTTACATCTTCTTGGTGCGTTTTCAAATGTGAAAATTAAATCTAAATCAGATGAAAGTCCTTTTTTGGGTGTTACAAGCTTTAGTTGACCGATGCTTTGTCTATGGAAGAGTCCGCGGTCTACTCTTGAGATATTAACATAAATTCCAGTTGACTCGTACAACAATTCAAACGTAGAACAGTTACTCAAAAGTTGACCATCGCTAGAATAATGATAAGCTTGGTACCAAGTTTTACCGAACTGAAATAAAAATTAATATCATTTTTTAAGAAAACATAGACTTAACTGACTGTATTATTATTATCAATTATCGTATCATCATATTACAAATGCCACTTTAGGGATGAATATTAATAATAAATGACTCATGAAAATCGGTCAAGCCATACTGAAGGTTTTTTTTTTCTCCTTCTGGGCCAGCCGAACTACTTGAGAAAGCAATACAACTTTTCTCCAAAGGTAACCCTAAAATTTCCTTAAAAAGTATATTTAATAACACTTAAAAATAGACAAATTTGAATGTTATGTTGTATATTACATTTGTATATATCTAGAGAAAATGAAAAAAATGTCTCACGTCAATCACATTCACTCTAACTACTTCAGCTGTTTTATCGTCTTGTAAGAACATTTTACATAGAAATTATTATTTTTACATACCTCTTCCAAACTAAAATTATCGTGTAATTTGACATCCTCAGGACAATTTCCCGGCAGTGTAAAATAACCGAACACGCATTTAAAATAAATTAAACATAAAATCGTTGTAACTGTTTGCATTTTGATAAATGTCTTCTCGTCAACTTTTGTAATACAATCAGCCAGCACATAATATTTGTTATTGAAGTTAAAGGTTATCTTTATGTTTATTCTTATGCGATTGATGATAAATGTATGAATTCAAGTGAATAATTACAGAGAAATCCAAGAAAAGCAGAAGATAATTTTAGAATGGAAAATAATTTCTAAGTAGGTTATTAAATATATGTATATATATTAATTTCACATAGGAATCTTTAGTATGAGTAAAATATTTTAAAAGAGAATATTTTAATTTTATAACTAAAACAGAACCGACATCATTTGTTTATAATTTTATTTATGAGTCATTATTTGTAGCCGCGGTACCCATTTAACCCAAACATGGCTTGTCTTAAAACTACCAACATTTAATTTTCGGTATATTTACGTAATCCGCGTTCGAGTACATTTAAAATTAAATGGGGGTCCATAATTTTACTTGGCAATGGTCCCTTGTCCAACAAAAAAAAATTATAAACAGTTCACAGGTCTGAGTTAAGAAAGTAAGGTAAGATAAAAATAAAACAAAAAAATACAAGCGCATTGAGAAGTCGGTTAAAAATTTTAAGTGCATCAATTCAACTTAAAACATTTTAATGTGCTCTATAAATCTTGCCCTCGTCTTACAACTTATAATGGCCTTGGTTTATATTTGAAAGAAACTGTTCGTTGGCAGTGTTATATTTCTTATACACGAAGGTGGCAAACGAGCAGTTGTCTATGGGTAGCGGTCATTTAGGTGACAGAATCTGCAACAAGCATTTACGAGCTGCAGACGCGTTGCCTACCTTCAAGAGACAAATGATAGATAGAAAAATGGACATTTCCGTAAAACATATTTTTCGTCTTACATTCTTTGTCCTATCACAAGCTTAAGCCATTCTAAATAATTCAAATAATTCTAGCATAGCTTCAAATGTTTGACAAAATGAAAGCAAAGCGTATCCCCAAATTGTGTTCGCGTTTATTTGTATTCGTCGTTATATAGAATTGTCACTGTACATTTTACATCTTAGTCATTTAATATTTTTCTTTTTTTTTTTTTTTCGAGTTGGCCACTTGCAACCTAAATGACATTCGATTCGTATTATTGATTTTACAGTCGGTCATGATTATTGATTTCTTAAATTAAATTCTCGATATCTAACTGTCCATTTAACTGTAGGTACAACATTATGGAATAGGTTTTGTGTTCTCTATTGATACAGAACCTGATGCTATTAGGGACAGTGAAATTTTGTGATCTTTTTTTCTGAATTTGCCGTATATTTCATCGTAGCGGTAGTCAGTTATTTTCTGGAACTTGATGATAAGAGAAGAATCATCTTCACGGATAGTTCTCTCTCCTTTCCTCATTGCTGACTATTTCTATCTCACTTCGTGTCTTACTATTGTCTTCTTCCATCATACAACATGAACTAAATTGTGGATTACAATTTCGAGAGTGGTGTTGACTTTTTTATATGAGAAGGTGGCAAATCAGCAAGCGGTTCCCTAAATAACCGCCACCCATAGACATCTGCAACAAACATTTGGGAGTTGCAGATGCATTACCTACCTTTAATAGGCAGAAGACATAGGCATAAACAGAAAAATGGATATTTCCTTCTCTTATCCAAACCCTTTCCTTATCTTAGTCAAATCCTCTTTCTGGTAAGGGAACCCTTTCCTTTTTAGATAAGAGTGGGAAGGGTAAGAGGACTAAAATTATGCCTCCGCCGTCTTACTTCAGACAAAACGCAGAATACTTTTACTTCACGCCCCACTTCTGGCAGGTCCTGGTACAGGTCCTGAGATCGTGATATTTCACCAGTTGAGCGGGCTTCGTTATTCAACAGATGTTGTTGCAGACTCTACCACTATTGGTATGTCCAGCGCAGATTTTGAAGCCCAAATTGCTTCTAATGATTTCTACTAATTTTGTCTTTTTCTGTTGCTCTTTCATTAGCATTTGTTGCCAATTATGAGCTCCAATTACATTGTATAGTTAAAAGAATTCAAAAGATGTTTACAAACTAGCGTAATTTCGAAAGGATGTTTTTAAACATCACCCTACATAGTTCAATTCAATGGCCAATTTCAAAGTAAATCGGTCTTTACGAGTTGACTGGGGTCATATCATTGGATAATTATCGCGTGGGCGGCGACCCGATCATCATTTCAAACTACAGTCTCGTACTGAACACTTGTTTTTTTTTTTTAAACCCAATAACAATGCTGTTAATATTGTCTTGTTTTTATTTGATAAGCTCTGTGTTAGGCGCTGAATTCACGTTACCAGGAGAATGTCCAGTTGTCAAGATACAGGAGAATTTAGATTACACCAAGGTAAAAACCAAATATATATAGTCTATTTCTATATAAATATTTTCCTACTTTCTTTATACTTTATCATTCTTATTACGTCAATTACATCTTGTTAGCAATGTTTATCTTGAGAGATCCGGCGATCAACAGGTCCGAACAACTACTTCCATTCAATCGCATGTATTGAATTTGTATTCGACAAAAAGCAAAATGAAGTAAGCCTTTAAACACTATCTTTAACTATACTTGTCATGTCTAAGGTAATCAAAAATGACTTATGCCATGAAAGATCACAGATTCCTTAGCCAAAATTTTCATTATGAAGGTAAGCAACTTTAGGTGTAGACCTCGTTAAATTATCATATTTTTGGTCAATGAATGTGTAGTCTTCCGTTATGCTGCTCGTCAATTTCCAACACCTGTATATAGATCGAGTGAAAAATAAACCATTAAATTTAAACAATATCATAAAAAACATTTTCTTTTCAGGAAACTGGTTAGTTTTCGTAAACTGTCAAATAAATCTAGCATTAGATGAACAAAAGTTTTATGCTGTACCTTATTTTAATTTAGCGACCTACCTCACACTGATCGATACGGTAGGCAGCGTTTTTAAGATTTCTTAAAACATCCATCTAGTTAATAACCCCCGTGACTCCTTTATAATTGCACAAATTAATATCGAGGTACATTTTGTAGGACGCCATTGTCAAATTTCTGGTTTTAGTTTTCCTATAGTTTTCAGGTTTATGGTACAACGTGGCTAGTTACGCAAGCGATGGCCGACCAATTTACGACTGCGCCACTCTAGATTTCCAAGAAGACAACCTCGGATACACTCTTAGAGAAAAATACGTTGATATGGATCAGGGAAACCGCACTCAGAAGTCATATTTCGCTAGAGTTGATCCAACATTTGACGCTGGGAATAAGGCACAATTCATTGTTAGCCACGAGAATGGAGGTAAGTATAAGACTTGAAATTCTAAGTTAATTAAAGAAATAACCTGGATAATTTCAATAATATGCTATATATATTTCACAATTGTATACTCAAAATGAGTTTTACACAGAAAAAAAGATAACTTATTAGCATTTTTAGCTTTTATTGTGATGATTGAAAGTAAATATACTATTCTTTTTCCTTATTCCCACGTTAAAGCGGGGTCAGGAGTTGGCACAACACGTTTCCATAATGTCATCTTAGTTTTCAATTAGTTTTCTTGGTCAAGTCATTTTTCGCACAATCTTTTTATCTTTTTTTACAAAAGATAAATGAATGAGCATAGAATGAACATGTCACATGAAATTCTTTTCACTCTCATAACATGCTCGTTCTGTGCTAATCTTTTGCTCATTAATTTATCTTTTTTGGCAACGATCTTATTTCAATTAATAAATCTATTTTCAGATAAAGTACTTCAGTTTCCATTCTTCATTTTATCAACGGATTACGACGGATACGCTATCGCTTATACTTGCAAGACTTTGAAAAAAAAGCAACGTACACATTACGGTAATTTTGAAACATTTTTAAATTTACAGTTTTATCACACTAAATGAAACCATTACCTCAATCATAATCAAAGCAGAATATTCATCGGAACATAAATCTTTAACTGGGTGTAATTAAACGAAACAAACTATCTACCTATATGTAATAAAATTGTGGTAGTGGAACCTTAATACACGTATCTAATGTCATCATCACCATCGTCATCTCAGCCTAGGTCGTCCACTACTGGACGTAGGTCTCCCCAATTATTGGGCGCCACAAAGATCGGTCCTCCGCCGCCCACATCCAGTGCACTCCCGCAACCTTGACCAGATATCATCGTTTCATCTTATGGGAGGTCTAATTACATTGCGTCGACCTCTACGTAGCTGGCGGCCAGTACATTATCTAGAACTTTTCGGCGTGTGTCCGGCCAATTGCCACTTAAGGTTTGCAATTCTTCGGGCAATGTACTGACATTGTGTAAAGTAACTGTACTTTGGTGCTACTACGGATCTATTGTACTGGAGCTTATTACGCAAAAGTTAAAACATATTCTCAATAAAATAGTTTACGACTTTAATTAGTAAGCACGTTCACAAACTGATTTAAATTTATTAAACTATAATTTTAAATGTTAATTTTTCATAATCACATTTTATTTCCAGTGTTTACATGGGTATTAGCTCGAAGCAAAGATAAGCTGCAAGGCGATGTTCTGAAGAAGGTAGAAGACTCGCTTTCAAAGTATTCGGAACTCGCTGAACACAGACAGTCATTCGTTATCAAGGAATTCTCCGAACAAAACTGCGCATACACTAACAAATTTGAAACAGATTATTTTACAAGTAATTTTTGGTAGACTTAGTGATTTACTTTGTATTCATACATTTTCTTATGCTACTCACATAAATGAATTATAATTTCGTTTACGTAATGATTGTAAATTATATCGATGAAAATACAAAAGTATTAACTCTTGTGAAATAAAGATTTTTTGTTTTTCATTATTTAAACCAAATATTACATGTAATGTCTTAAATATTTCGTAATATCTTTTGCGGGTATGTATGTATATCCAATCCATTGTGACCTCATGTAGCCTAAATGGCTTGACCGATGTTGCGGAGTGCGGTGTTATTCGATTCATATTATTCCCGGGAGTGTCATAGGGGTGTACAGTCAGACGGGCTTTTTTTTTAACCTAACAACTAGTTGATAGTACTGTTATATTTTTAGATATGAATTCAATCAATAACAAATAAAAATAGAGGCATTTTCAATTCAACTTCTTTGTTATCCCACAACACTATCTGTCTCCTCTCAAGAATTAACTGGTTCATGGAAAGAAATAGTACCATTCCGCGCTCCCTGACTTGTTATTCTAGGTAAATAGGACGGAACGCAACGCAACGCGGCGTGATTCTATATGAACTGATGCGACCCGCGCGACTGATTGTGGCGGTAACGGCTACGTCAAGGATATGCAAATACTCCTTGATATTTTTGTGTCCCGTCGCATTACTGTGTTTGTCGTTCACCTAGGACAACGGTGAGCGTACTCCACTAGAACACTCGGTTAATGACGCAAAGTATTCGCTTTTGTGTTTTAACAGAGCATTGTAATCGTCATTGTGGTGTAAGATTTTGCTATTATATTTATTTTAAAGCCTATTTCATAGGCTAGTTTATTATCCTGTTAAGACAGGTCCTTATATATTGTTTTCTCATATTGGTTTATAACAAAACAAAACCAAATCTAAATAAAATAAAAACCTTTTCAAAACTAAAAGCCATGGTCATGGCCAGGTCGTGGGTTCGATTCCCATCCAAGACAAACATTTGTGTGCATGAACATGTCTGTTTGTCTTGTGTCTGGATGTAAATACCACCGAAGAACGGACTGCAGCATCCTTTTCTTAGTATGGTGGAGCACACCGTAATCGCCAACCCGTGGCGATTATAGCACAACCCCCCCCCCCCCAATAATGCGATCAATGGGGGAGGACTATGTCCAGCAGTGGACGATCATAGGATGGATGTAACACGTTTAAAAATTAATTTGTCGCTGTTAAGCAAAGAGCAACCAAAGGCTTAACACTGATACGAAACCACTTTTTCCTCCTAATAAGCAATCGGTTGTATTTAATTGACGTTTCTAAATCGCATTTCACCTTTTGACAGTCTAATAAAAACATACTACCAATACTGGAAAAAAATTAAATAATTCGTCAAAATTCTGATAAGAAATAATCCAACTTGAAATATTAAAATCGGATTTCATTTGCGACTTGTTTATGTATTCTCTTTTTATGAAAAAAAAAACTTCAAGTTAAAAATATATATGTAACATTGTTAATTAAATAACACCAGTTTAAAAACTAAAAAACACGCAATGTTCTCTTTAACCATGTATTTTATCTCATTTCTTTGGTAGGTAGTGTTTTTAAATATGATCCTACACTCAGGAGGTGAGAATAAAGTTACAATTTTTTTTTTATCCTTATGACCGCTACACACGGCACTACTAATCTCAACACCTAACATTATAATTTTCATGTCACGTTCCTTGATAAAGATCTGCCCGTTTATTATCCCTGCGACCTCTAAATATCTCTTGAGAACTATCAAAATTTGTTTTTCGATTTCCTTTTTATTTATCACACTATAAAGCAATAAATGCGTTTAATTCAGCGATATTTTTTTACTCAATTACGTTAATGGAGAGATCATTAGAGGTTAGTAAACGACTTTAGTGTATAAATTCATACAGATGTGTACTTTAATTATTATCTCTTTGCGCCCTATAAAAGATTTGAATACAACTAGAAAGGATATAAGTGTAATTTCCTAAAAGGTTCATCATCATCATCTCCCTGCCCTTTTACCAACTAAGTACACTCTCTTCTCTTCTATATCCTCAATTTCCTAAAAGACTATCCGTTTAAAACATATTGCACTGTTCTAGGTATGTGGGATATTAAGAAACTAAAATACTCTTTTGCGTACTCTTTTCATTGTGAAATATAATATTTCCTATTTATGTATATGTTCCACCACAGTCTATGATCGTCTACTGCTGGACATAGGCCTCCTTAAGAAAAGGACGCTGCTGCCCGTCCTCCGATGGTCTTTCCATCCAGACTCACGACAAACAAACATGTTCATACACGCAAAGGTGAACCCACGACCTGCGTGAAAAGCTAGCATCTTATCACCCGCGCCATCCGGCCCATTTATGTATATGTTACTATCACCATATTAGAACCAAATTATATGTAATTATATTCTTTAAAACATTCATGTGATATGTTTGAAATAACAAATAATTGACAGTTTTTAATTAACAATAATATATACATACATATATCCAGAATATACCAATAAAACTTTGAACTTAGTTTACAAATTGAAAAACGATAAATGGAAAGTAAACAACATATTAGAAGGATTTATATAAATGATATGTTAGTTCATATAAAAGTTCATATAAATCTAGTTGATTAAGTTTGGGTTGGTCTCGTAAGCTTCGATGAATTCGGTTATCTCCTCAGTAGACTTCGCTTTGCAAGCTTCGTTTGAGTGTTCGTTTTGTACGTAGTACGATGAGTTGATTAATTTGGAATTAGCGGCAAGGAATTTATCGATGGCTGCCAGAGCGCTACCTTCCAGAATCTTGCTCCTTGAGAAAATCCACGAGAGCACTGGTGAAATAATAAAATAGTAACAATCAATATTAATCAACAATAACATATTCCAATTAAAAAATATGAACTATAATTAGAATGCTTTTTTTTTTTTTTCAAAAAAAAATCCAGTAAAGTTCTAGCTGTTTTTTACTGTTTATGTTGCTAATTAAAAACCTAAAATGTAAATAAAAAACGTATTAATTTGTAGGATATGATAATGATGGATATATAAGGAATTTATGAAGTTTAGAGTAAAAGATGAGATGTGGTTTGTTCAAGTTTACTGCCCTAACTTATTGGCTTAATATCTTATTGCATGTTTTATGCTAGTATATAGAATCAGAGTGTTTTTTTTTTTTGGTACAAGAAGTTGGCACACGAGCAAACGGTCACCTAAGTGACCGCTACCCATAGTTGTTGCCTACCTTTAATAGACAGAGGGGACAGACATAAAAAGTTACATTTTCATTCTCCTATTCTTCACCTTCCCCATCAAATGCTCTTTCCCTTCCCACCCTTTCTTATCAAAAAGGATGGGGAGGGACGAGGACGAAAATTTGGTTTCCGGCGCCTCATTCCTCAGACGAAACGCAGTAAACTTCCAGTCTTCCTCTTCCTCACTTCAACTTCCTCAGTCTGTTGTGAGGTCGTAGTATACTACGGTGATATATCACCATTCGAGCGGGCCAATCATACAACAGATGTTGTTGCGGACTCTACCACTGTGTAGAAATTCCCGCAGATAGATAGATTTATGTTTTTAAATTTTTCTCATTTCGTTCATCAATTCACGTTAAAAGCAAGATTTCGTAATATATTTGATTAAAGCGTTACATTTTTTTAAATTTTCTTACCTTTTTTAACTGCTTTGATAAACTGTTATTAGATTTATTGTTTGATTGTCTGGGAATGTAGTGCGATTAGAGAGTGATTTAATTTGTCAATAATTCATGAATAAATAGTTTGAAGTTACTTATTTTTGTTTTCATAATCGTTATAATGAGTCAATGGATGTCGGCTAATAGACATAGACCTATCCTAAGGATCGATATATATAAAGATGTAGATAAGGAATGTTATGTTGCTCTTATCGTCAATTACATAAAACATATAATTTAGTTTATGTCACTGTAAGTACTATTGACGTACTTTTGAATTTCACCGACGTATACACATCCTAAGGTGATGGGCTAAAATAATCAGGACTAACTTTATACTTTAATTTCTTTATATATGTATACATACGATAAAGAGTACGTCAAGAATACTGACAGTGACATAAACTAAATTATATGTTTTATGTAATTGACGATAAGAGCAACATAACAATTTTAGCGACGGCTCTACGTCGCTAAAATTATGAACGGTGCTAATATAAATAATTTAATTACATTGGTGTTTTCCCATATCCTTAAAGTATCTGCAGCTGAAGCCAATTGCGTAGTTAGTATAGTCAGTATCCATTACATAAAAGTAGGTGTTCTTGGCTTTTTCTGAAAATAGACATTATTGTGAATTATATAATGTTGTAATTTGCTTACAGGTAATTAAACGATGGTAAAAAAGAATAATCCGATCCGACTACAGAATTTCTATATCCTTAATATGTGGATATCTTAAATCCAATTATCCTTCTAGAAAATAACATAATTCGTACTTAAAGATATTTAGTAGAAGTTCGAGATTACTATATGTATGAATCGGAACGTTGAGCGGTTAATGGGATTTAATGAAAGAATGAAAATTAAATGTATGTTTGGGTAATATGAGTGGATAAGGACCGAAACAAGTGTATTAGAGTCTGAAAACCTGAAAGTCTGAAAACCCGCGATAGAAAATTAA
Source organism: Papilio alexanor hazarajatica (assembly GCA_018246295.1). Taxonomy (NCBI): domain Eukaryota; kingdom Metazoa; phylum Arthropoda; class Insecta; order Lepidoptera; family Papilionidae; genus Papilio; species Papilio alexanor. Next base: position 4,186 of record DWLR01002750.1, on the reverse strand, counting down.
GGAGCAAATTCTTAGTAGGAGGTAAGAACGGCCGTTGACAAGGAGAGCTTTAGATATGATGGTATAGATTGATATGGAAAGAAGACATGAGTAAGAAAGAAAAGACTACCAAATAACGGTTGATATAAAGGCGCAAAAGAAGGGATTGTATTGTGCCTAACCCATTTAAACTGGAGGGGAAGTAGGGGAGTAGAATGTTGAGGTTTGATACGTACCTCCAAAAGTGTAAGTAAACATTATTCTTCCAGGAGCTATTAGGGTAAGATCCCCCTCGATGTACTTTCTGACGCCGTCAACTACGTGTGTGTTCTTCACCTTGCCTCTGAAATCCTTGACGGAGTACTCCGCAATCGTACATTTTCCCTTGTCACCTTCCTCGGAGGGGTTTGGAAATTTGGCGATTTCGTACCACGTGCCGGCATACTAAATAATTAAAAGCGAAATTTGAAAATGGAACGTTTAGCCTATTCAATATTAAACAAATAAGAGAAATATCAATTGCATTATAAGTTGTCTGTGTTGTTCAAGGATCATATTGTTGAAAAAAAATATTAGAGAAAAATACAAGGTATAAAAAAATTAATACAAATTAATCACAAATAAAACGAAAAAAAATGTTTTTTCTATAAAATGCAAGAGGTAAAATTAAAAACTTTAATTTCGTTAAAATACACAAGCACCAAAGAATCAATGTTATAAAGTCACTTGTGCATAAAATAATTATTATAGAAAATAAAATGTGATATTATCATCTCATCACATCACATATTTAATCAAAATATATTCCTTAATACAACCACGATAGTAGAAGTCTTGAATAGGGCGCATTAAACTTGACGACATATTAATAACATGCAGAATTAATTAATTAATTATGTCTGCCACCATCACACCTATGATCGTTCACTGCTGGACATAGCCCTCCCCCATTGATCGCATCTTTGGGGGGAAATGTGCCACAATCGCCACGGTTGGCAGGCGGGTTGGCGGTCGCAGTATGTTGCACCGTACTAAGAAAAGACAAAAGATACAGAAGAAATCCAGACGCAAGACAAACAGACATGATCATACACACAAATGTTTGTTCTGCGTGGGAATTGAATTCACGATCTGCGGCGTGGAAAACACCTTACCAACCGCGCCAAACGGTCCATGCTAGTTTATACCTTAATAAAAAAATTAACCAACCGATTATTCTAGGTGAAAAAATTAGGCTTTTTAAATGTTGATATATAGCTGAAAAAACAAGTATATATAGGGAAAATGTAAATTCTTACAGCAGTGAAGTCGAAGTTAGACATTGCCTTAAAATGTGGACAGGGCCCATCTTCAAAAATAGCAGATGTAGCCGCAGCTAAGGCTACGAAGATGGCTAACAACGTGGCTCGTAGCATATTGCATAAATTATTTAAATATATCGAGTATTTACTATGCGCTATCTCTGCGAAAGACACTAGAACTCTGAATAATGTCTTATGGTCACGTTCATTTTATACTAAAATTTGGCTAGAGGTCATCAACGAATCATTAATTTATTGATTATTTACCCATATTCCAAACTTTTTACGAAAATCTATTTGTACCGCCAAATGAACTTTTTGGACTTATTTCCATCCTGCATCAACATCCAAAGTCACCAGCATTAAAATTTACTGCATTTTTTAATACTTGCAGATTTATTTTGCTCAACATTTTCGTTTCATTTGAATACTTGTTTTCGTATTTCGTTTTTAATACTACCACTTCACACACACTTTGAAAATTAAATACCCATAGAACCCGTCTCAAATAACGTTCATATCAACATTGAGAGAAACGTTATTAACCTGACTGTATAGTGCATTAATTGGCTTAAATATTTGCAAATAACATTATGAATCTTTTAAAAGAGCCAGTTTCAAAAAACAAATCGAAATTATACCGAAATCACCAAAATTTGGGCGCATGGCAATGTTCTAAATATTTAAATTTTAGAATATCTTCTATACATATAATAAAATCGTATCTGATCGGTGTCTGTACATGGAAAATAAATTAGCAAAACTATTACAGGGGGTATTTACCAATTCTATAGATCTCAAAACAACAATTTTTAAAATTTTTGTCTGTCTGTATGTCTGTTTGTCTGTTACATTGTTCGCGCATACATCTCAGAAACGGCTTAACCGATTTGGATGCGGTTTTCACCAATGTGTAGTAATTAGCTTCAATCGTTAGATTAAGTTCTTATTTCATCTAAATCGGTGTATAAATAAAAAGTTATATCAATATAAAGTGTTACGTTAAACATTTCTTCAGAAAAAACGCTATAAAATGACTATTTAGTTGATTAGGATGAAACTTTAGTTTACTATAAATGATATTCTATAAAATGACGATGGTTCAAAGATAATAAATACAAAGTTAAAAATAGACATTTTGAAATGTCAATGTAACTTAACCTTCGATCTATGTTGTCAAATGGGCTGATCATGGTTCTACTTAAGCTGGAAGCTTCGGTTATACGGGATTGCGTGTTTATTACAAAGCGGGTCAAAAAATTGACTTTTAAAATTTTTACAGTGTTGCTTTGTTAGATCGCTAGATGTCATAAAATAATATAAAATAGGATTTGGTAAATTTCAAAATTAATATTCACACCTGTTATCAGGATTTTCAAAATGTGTTCTTTTTTACTCCTCAAAAATAATAAAGTATCTTTGGATATCTTGATAATCTTAATCTTTTAAAAAGTCTGTCACATATTGAGTAAAAAAAATCCCGTGTCACTAAAAGTATGTGGCGATTTAAGTAAAATTTGATTGGTTATTTAATCAACTGTATAATAATGCTACATCTGAACCGTCACTTAGCTCTAAAAGTCAAATATCGAGTCCATATCTTTTACGGACTCCTTAAACCTATTAGTCGACGGCAAAAATGGGCGTAATTCAAGATAACTGTTTCTTTTTTGTTATCCACTTTGTTAGGTTGCGTTTGTGTTTTTTTTTCTGGCAATAAAATGGTTATTTATTTTATTTTTTATTTATTTAGGTTAGGTAATACTTAATTTAAAAAAACTGAACATATAAGTTAGTTACTTTTTCTTTCTTCGTAATCCCTACTAATATTGTAAATACGAAAGTAGCTCTGACTGTCTGTCTGTCTATTACGCTTTTACGCCTAAATCACTAAACCGATTTTGAGTAAATTTGGTAAAACGATAGATTTGACCTTAGAAAATGAAATATGCTATATTTTATTGCGAAAAAAAAAACGTTTAAGGGGTATAAGGGAGGGGGGATTTTCGTAAAGCCTACTTAACCGATCATCATTAAGCTTTGTACACATATTCTTTAAGGTACTAGGAAGGTTATATGATAGTATTTAAAAGTAAAGTAATATTTAGTAGTAAAAATATCATTATATTATAAATGCGAATTTTTAATATAATGATTCACCGACGTCCATCCAAAAAAAAATTTTTGGATGGACGTCGGTCACCACGTAACTCCACACCATCTGAACAGATTTGGACAAAATTTGCACAGAGATAGATTATAGTCTGAAACATCACTTAGGCTTTTATCCTGGAAAATTTTATGGTTTCCGCGGAACGTTTTTTACCCAGATATATGTATATGTTTACATATAGATACATCAATATTGAACTCCACGCGGACGAAGTTGCGGGCAACAGCTAGTTCTAAATATTAGCTTAATTGAAATGGTTGCCGCTTCAAATAACTAATCAATAAATATAGACCTTATGTGTTTCAGGTAGCTTTATAAACTCCACGGCTGGCCATAGACCTATAAAAGACAGAGGAGAAGAAGGAGGAGTTAGGCCCTTTAGCCGTCAGGCTATATACAACCTATAATATAAATTATATTAAATTCCACTAAAGGTTTTTTTTTTTAATTTATGAATAATTTGTTAACCCTAACAACGCTATTGAGTTAGCAGAGTTAAGGGCCTGCAAAACTAGACTTCAGCAATCACTTAATAATTACAAATTACAGGATATATATTGTGTGAAAAAGTTGTAATTGTTAAAACATTAATGCAATACCGTGGCAGCTTTTTTATATAGAATAAGGGAATAATAATTGGAAATACCGCTGGGGACAGATCATTCCACAAAGCGGCTGTGCGAGGCAGGAAGTTCCGCGAAAACCGCACGGTTGTGGAATGCCAACCATCAAG
>DWLR01002749.1:0-14758 GCA_018246295.1 Papilio alexanor hazarajatica | reverse complement strand
GCACGTTGGGCTCTTTCCAGTTTTAAAAGAATAGTCTTTGAGGTTCCGCCCCAGATTGTTATGCAGTAAGTCAAGAGTGAATATACATAAGTATATATATATATATATATATATATATATACACACACATATATATATATATATATATAATAAGTAAGGCTAGAATTATACATTATTATAGGTGTCAAAGTAATTTGAACAGTTATTTAGTTATTGTATGGATAGATAGACAGGTTTATATAATATGGATAAACAGCTCAAACGTCTTACTGTGCCAATGTGTGTTTGTATGTCTTTTTATCGAATGCGTTTGGTCTCCAGTGGGATAAATGACCTCAGGTATCAAACACAATAGCTACATGAATATTTGGTACATAATAAATGTTTAAAATAAACCAACCAATAGCCATTGATAAATGCCAACTAGAAACCAGTAAACAGGTAAATATTAGGTGATTTATAATTCATATCTATTGTATTGAGTATTGATTGTATAGTTGGAATCTTTACATGCACATTACGCTGCCGGTCGCGGGTGTCTCTGTATGTGACACATTTTATCACGCGGCGATACATCACCGTCTGCACGACAAACAAGTTTGCCAACACGTCAATAATCCGCGCAGAGTTCCATCGCCAGCCGTTGCGTGTGCGTGTGCGTTGTGTGCAGTGTGTGTACAGCTTTCCCGAAATGGCTCGCTAATGTTGTGAAACATCAACTTAAACGGGGGCCCGGTGTTTAACGTTATTATTAAGTTGTAAGGGATTTAGATGTGACTTCCGCGCATTCATCACTCGCCGTACGAGGCGACGCCGACCGCAGTGAGCCGAGCGTGCCGAATCTATTCACCGGCGCACAAAGCCAGTGTTTTTTGTCTCTACGACCGCGCACACAACTGTGGCCATGATGGTTTTATTAGGGGTGCATTTTTGAAATTATCGGGCCTTTCTCGAGCGCTGAAGTTATATGGGCCGCTGTAAAACAATAAATAAGGTATTGTTTATGGTGGTTGGGCTCGTTGCGGACCCCATGCGACGCGATCGGTCACGCTGCGGTTACAATACGGCCGCTGTAAAGCGATGATGGCACATTACGACCTATTGAAAATCGATGAGTGGTCGCGGTCACTAACACTATCCCGAGCCGCTGCGGTGACCGCTCGGTGATGCCTTAGAGACTATCTGCGCTCATTATATCGCCTCATTCTAAGGAGCAGTGGGGCGCTTGCGGTCGGTTACAGTTTTAGCAATTTGTTGTGGTCGTTAATCTATAGAACCGCAACGAGTGTAAGCAAAGAATGGTCAGTACAGCCATAAAACAATATCATTCGCCAAATTGCAACCGATTCCGTAATATCAGACAATTATGTTATTGTAGTCGTAACCACAAATGCTGAAAAGATTTCATAAAGTCTATGGAAAATTTATAAAAGTAGCCAATATTTACACGGCGCAATTCAAAACGAAAAAAATAGTTATAGAATGATTTATAGTTTTAAATTAATTCCAAGGGTTTTTAGTTGAGTCGTTTCCTTGCATTGCGCTCTTGTCTTTGAAATTTTAAGCCACTTTGGTGTAATATCCCTACCTACATAGTGATATGCGAATAGCCTAATTGTGTGCGGGACACAACTTTGCTCGTAAAAGTGTGCTGCAGACAAGAGTAAATATATAATATACATATATCACACCGCATTTCACATAACCGATATAATAAAAGAAATTTCATTTACGGCACTACAAGAGCTATAGTAATAATATATGACTATCGATAATATATAGCTAATTAAATAATATGTAACTAGGCGTTTCATATGAAGATTTTGTCAAACAACCAAAACAAAAAAAAATGCAGCTTTCAATGAAACGCTAACAAAATGAAACGATGAAAGGCCCGTGTCCGTAAACTATTGTAACGACAATAAATCGGAAAGTTTTACATAATCTCCTTATGTCCGGCGTTGATTTATTCGACGTAAATCAAAAGTCAACACCGTCGGAGAGGTACCGGCCGCCTTGCACAAACCGCCGGCTCCCCGCCAACATTCTAATTCTATTGTCATCAACACGACGCGGCGAAAACACGACAGCACATTTACACATTGAATGCGAATCATATCACAACGCCAGAGAGCTGCATATCCCACATGCACACGAAGGTGTCGGCGCGCTTTCCCCAAAGGGATGAATACAGACATCGCCGGCAAAGCGGCCGACACAAAAAAACTTACAATGGCATCGAGATTTGGACACAAAGCGACATCGGGAAATAAATTATTTCATCTGCTCAGTCCTTTCACGATAATATTGGCAAATGTTTCCATTCGAAACGGGCCACGCCCCGACATGAACCCGAAACCGATCCATCGCACGCGCCTCTGTAAATAGGACCTACGGTTGTGGTACGTAACGTTCCAAGTCCGACAGCACACAACGTGCAGGACATGGGTCGCGGCGTCTGACAAAGTCATCAGCGTGTCGACTTTTCTTTCAAATTTTTTTCAATAGGGAACATATATTTTGACTGTGATGTTTTTATTATTTTTGTCCGTGATCCGCTCGGATATCAATAGCTAAGTATGTCTCAATTTTTTCTCAAAGTGGCCGATTTCCTTATGCGCCTGCGCATGCGAGTATTTCATAGAAACGCCGACAAAGCATAGTTAGTGATTACCTAATGGGGTACAGTGTTGACTTTTTCCACTATTTTGGCTTCCGATCATGAGCCCGCCATTAATCAACGATAAACAAGGAAGCCGTACGTAGTATTGTCTTTGTTAACCTCTCACTGGCGCCTTGATTGATTGCCGATCACGTTACGAACTACACTTTGTTTATACAGTTTATGTCTTTGATAAACATATATCTTATTTATAGAACTCATTTTCACCTCTTGTGACAACAATTTTTACCTGTATACGTCTACCCCAATTGCATTACAAAAGAGGAAAACTGTCCATTTTACTTTAGAACGTAACTCTTTCAAAAAAAATGAGTTTATTACTGCATAATAACAAGTATAACATTAAAATGTGTATTTGGGTATTAAAATTTCAGAAGTCTTCGTTTTCTATTTATCGTACATTTTTTAATTTTAACAAGATAGATTTAAAGAGTATTTGTTTTTATGACTTCAATATGCATTGTTGAATATATTGTATGTATTTCGAAATAATTTGTCACAGACATGTCTTTTGAAGTTATCAAATGGAAATTGATTGAATAAAATAATTCAGTACACATAATAGCAGATGAATAGCCTACAGACAACACTTAAGCAAAATAAATTATATGCGACAACGGTAAGTTCCATCTGTTCCAAAACTAATGGAAGGCAGTTGAAGAGTCGAGACAATGACGCAAGCGCACATGCCAAGCGACATAGCCAGAGGCTTTCTTCGAACACAAGACAAAGCATCGCCCGGAAACCAAACAGTAGTGCTGAGCAGGAATAATTGTAGGAGTACCCGGGGCGCGGACTATGTCACTGAGTTGGCGGGGGGCCACATAAATCACGTGGACAAAGCTCTCGCTGCGATACACTAGTTGACAATTACTAGTCCTTTACACTTGTTTTAAAATTAATTGTCACAGATTAAGTACATACTTACACTGTAATAGTTTATCAAGTTATATTAAAAATATAGCCTTACCTCTGGTTGGGTATACTCAGCCGAGGCTAATTTTATGAGATCTTCAACGAATCGACGTCGTTCATTCATTCGTCGCTTTTTCGATAAGTAGACATAGATGCCATCTAAAACAGAACAGTTAAAACCGAATGAAAATCGAATTACATGCTATTTCTCCCTACATTTATAGTGTTTTTTATACACGTACAATTATTTAATATAGTCGGTACTTACGGTAGTCGAAACTTTATCACTTTCAACAATCGTTAGATATCGTTATTATCGTTAGATATTGTGACTTATCGTTCATTTATGTTATTCGTATTATCGTTATGACTGACCAGTTGGCGCAGTGGTAAGGCACTTGCTTCTCGCGCCGCAGATAGTGAGTTCGATTCCCACCCCGGACAAATATTTGTGTGCATTAACATAAAAACTAATTTGCATTTTCAAATATCCTGAAGAGAAGAGAAGAGAAGAAGAAGAGTATCTCTCTCCGTTCGTCTACATACATTTTTTGTCTGTTGTTTGTACTGCTATAATCTCCTTTGTCGTATCTCCTATTTGGTCAGCATAAGCCCGAATCCTACTGTACTCTTAGTGTTTACATCTTATTCTTTGGTGTCAATGTTGTTAATAAACAACAGGAACCTACAACACGAATCGGACAGCGCAGTTCACACTCATCACTCAATGAGTGTAAACTCGAGAGCCGCTAATCATAAATAGAGACGTTAAACTTTCCAAAATATATCAAAACCGAATACCTCTTCAAAAGTACCGCAACTATTTATTTTATAACCTCACTAAAGCCAAGAAAATTAAGTTATATCAATTGGAGTCGAGAGCCGTCGTTTCGGGGCACTTCATCAGTTTCCTATCGATCTGTCGTAACGGGCGACCGGTTTGCCTACTGTGTATTTCTCGAAAATAATCACGATTTAGATTATGAAGTGACTATAAAAGATATATTCCTTTGAAATATTAATCGTAAACGAAATGAAAGCGCAGTTGGACTGGTCGGCTAATTGCTGCGTTAGAATTAATGAACAAAATTTAATATTTCATTAAAAACAACGTTTTGAAAGCCTCTTCTCAGTTTTAAAATAACGTGTTGCTTATATTCAGGCTAGTGTTAGGATGTTGCCCTGTCGACAACATTATGTTCATCATTTTATTCGCAGATTTCTACTCGTTTTACGTAAGAATCGACTTTAGGATATTAACATAAACAAAAAAAAAGCATCATAAAATTAATTTGTATGCTACTTCACAGCTAGAATGTGTATACCATCAAAACTATATTCGACATTAAAATTTTAAAAATAAGTTAACATAATTTTTAAGAACCTCTTAGTTAGTAAGATGGTGATAACAAAATTACACAATTCGTGGACCTTTTATTTAATTTTTCTCTAGGGTTATTCTTTCTTTTTGCCTCCATCGACAGATATTTTAAAGTCTAAGAATCATTCACATTACTGACTAAACTTATATGTACGATAAACATTGCAATAAGGGTTATTTGTAACTACACATTTGATCGTATCGTAATCGCTAACTAAAAATATAAATAGTAGCTGAAAAGGTTTGTCTTAAATTTAAACATTTAAATTTTTAAATAAACATTTCAAAGCGATGCTTCAACTGCAAAAAAGAACACAATACAGTTACACCCACCAGCAGAAAGACAAAAGCTGCAAATCATGAACTAGAATGCAACATCACCGTGCATACGAGTCGCACAAAGGAGGAACGGTAGGGACAGTAGCTGACACAGGAGCTGACACAATAACATTCTATGCACATTAGCGCAGAATGCGGCAAAAAACAGGCAACAACGCTACGGCACTAGCGCGTGAAATTCAGACGATGCCGAAACACCCAAGTAGCTATTTTACAACAGCGTGACTAATTTAAGAAACTGCTTCGTTAAAACATAAACTATTGCAAAAACTTGTAGAAATAGAGATCAATTCGTCATCGAGGAAGAAGTCATCCTCTCTGGTGTTTATTATGTTAGTTTTAAGTCTAGTGTTGATTTGTCACGTGCTGAATGAACAAGTCACCAAAATAATACTTATCTATAGTATATTGTTTGAACACTAATTCAGTTAAATATCAATAATGGTTAGACACTATCTATTATTACTTACATCGTCACTAGCCGGGCAGTTGACACCGCCCGTGACCCAGACACGTTAGTTACTAATAGACAAGTACTTATATAGTAAAACTAACAAAGAAGTGTCGAACTACTACCACCAAGCTAGTCAATTTCAAAATAAAGAACAAAAATTTTGTGACATTACTTTAATATTAATTATAGTGGTTGACAATTACTACCACTACTACTTATTGTCCTAATTCTCCGCAGTGGGGCAGAGGGCGTGCTCAGTGCGAGGCCATCTCACTATATCTTGGGCTACTCACTTTGTCTCGTGTCAACCCGATCGTTTTCATTTTAGCCGCCACTGATCGCCGCAACGTTTGCGGCGATCAGTGGCGTGGCCGTCCTAACCACGCCTAACAAAAACAATTACCATAACTACAAATATGTGGTAAATTCTAAGTTTACCTTCTATAACTACCTTCACTACATAAATAGAATTAATTAATAAGCAGGGGCCATACTAGTGATAAAGTCGCGCCGTATATCAAACTTATAATGAGCGTCGCCGCGTGTGACCAACACCTTATTTATTGAGCTACGATTTGTGGCCGCGCAACACGAACACAACCCGTCACCATGCGATGCGAAACATAGAGGATATGCAAAAGCGTGCAATTATCGAATGATGATGAATATTTTCATTATAATTATTTTAAAATGAACGTAACCGTAAATTTTTTTAACCAGACCATACATTCGCAAGCTAACAGACTCTCATTGATCGTGTCATCATGATCATTGTTATTACAATATCACTATATCTAGATGCCTACGCTTCCTGGTACTTATTTATTAAGAAGTCAGTTATTAAAAAGAGATTAAGAAGCCCCCCCCCCTTGAGAGATATTAAGATGACACTTCCAACAACATAAACTTTCAGCAATGTAAAACTACAATTCCGCGGTGTTTGATCACAGCTCTATCTTTTTATTACGGACGTATACATTAGGGCAGAGATTTAAAAAAAAGTATTATTATTTTTGTATGTCTGGTATGTCTATGGATTATATGTCAATCATAGGAAATACTGAAAGCTAACTTTTTCTTCTATTCTAACTTTCTACAAAATAAAAATAATATTTGTTCTGAAATAAAATATCTCTCAAATTATTTGAAGCATTTGTTACTTCACATACTATGTGTAGAAACGCATAAACAATTTGCTGCAATTAGATACAGCGCACGAAAAACTGTAGTTAAAATGTTTCCTAATTATACACCGTCCATTAACGAATGACTCGATGAATCATGTCTTTTAAAACTAGTGACAACAAGCAACTTGCTTTATTGAAACTCGAGTAGGGTGACCAAATAAGGTGAGACACCGACGGAACTTCGCCACTAAAAATTATTTCCTTTAATAATTTTTAATTAAAGCTGTACTAAAATATAAAAACGCGAAATTTCAACAATTAGATGAAAAATATACTTCTTGATATGATGTATTAGAGTTCACAATATAAAAACTTCGTTTCGAAGTTTGGTGCATGAATACCATATATATATCAAACACATTTATAAAAAGAGTGATCTTGCGCAGACAAAATCATAAGAATAAAATAACCGTTTATTGCCACAAAAAATGTCAAACTCCTAAAACACTACAAAGAAAAAAGAGAATGTGGCAAAAGATAGCCAAGTCAGCTCAGCATATCTAGGTTCAAGCAAGGCCATGCCCGCGCTAGTTTTCAGCTGATCCCGTTTAACATCACACGATCTTCATTTAGGTGGTTGGTAATACATACCCACTTATAATTTAAAAAAAATCACAATTACAGTGGTAACGATGCTGTATAGCAATTTTAAGCATCAATAAGCAAATAACTAGTTGATGACATGTTAAGACACATCACAACGAATTGCATATATGTAATATCACCTAAAGTTGACCAATATTTATGAAACTACAAGGAGTCCAGCATGAACAACTAATGTGGAAGATCTTTAATGTTTTCTTTTATTTATTTACTTTTATACATGAAGGTGGCGAACGAAAAAGCGGTCACCTAAGTAACCGCTACCCAGCAAGTTATTACGAGTTGTAGATGCGTTGCCTACCTTAAGTAGACAGGGGAGGGGTCAGACAGAAAAATTAACATTCTCTTCTCTTATCCATCCCGTTTCCGTCAAATCCTCATTCCCTTCCAACCCTTTCCTTATTAGAAAAGGGTGGAAAAGGAAAGAGAGCTAAATTTTAGCTCTCTTTCCTCCGGCATCTCACTCATCAGCCGTAACGCAGAATACTTTTATTTCACGACTGTTTTCTGTGAGGTCGTGGTATTTCACCGGTTGAGCGGCGGAGCCATTTTTACAACTCTACCGCTATGTTTTTATTTATTACTAAAGTTTAAGAACGAACATAAATTTCCAAAAACTTGAACTTCTATATATATGGTCACCCTACACAACACCAGCATACTGCTTTATTTGGGCTGAAACAAAACAACCTTCCTAACCGTATTAGGTATTGACATTCAAATCAGTAGCCGCTGTCATTTGTTATGAATTCCGAACGAGTCTGTAGACAAAAAAGGCACAATATGGTGGTTGGAGCAACAGTAAATCTCCGCAACAGTGGCGCCGTAAGTATGCGCGCGCATCTGTCAAAATTATGCGCCATATTTGTTAGGCAAAGACATCACGGGCAACATGTACACCCTATTGTCTTGGGTTTTCGGCGGCACATTGTTTTTTAATGTAACATAGTGGATAACTGTCAGTAAAAATAATAAATAAGTGAGTTTCGAATTCATGAACACCCCTCCCCCCGAACGCACATATTATCACCATAAATTAGAGGAATGCTGACTCCTATCGGTTCAAGTCTTCTCACTTAAAACGGGCTCCATATTTCAAATTATCGACAACAATACAAAATTATGCCACCGCTTTGTGTTTTCCAACATTCGAGTCATATTCGTATATAACTATTACTATTCTTTTAGATGTAGATTTCATAATCTCTATGTACATATAATGAAATGTACAATATAGAACTTAAAACTTAGAATTTTTGTCTGTTTGTCGGGTTGTCTGTGAATTTCAAAAACGGCTTATAATCGATTTGGATGCGGTTTGTGTTTGTTTCATCTCAATCAGTGCATAAATAAAAGTTATGTCAATTTAAAGCATCACTTCAAATATTTCTTCGATAAAAATGCTATAAAATAGCTGTTTATTTGATTTGACTGAAGCTAAGTACAGTATACAGTAAATTAAGTATATAATAGGCTGAAAAATGATGACGATTCAAAGATGATTTGAGTTAAAGATTGACATTTTTAAATTGCTATTGTAACTTGACCTCAGATAGTACTACCAAATGTGCTGAACATGGTTCTATATAGCCTGGACGTAGTTGGTTGCACGGGAATACGAGGCTATCTAATGTGGCCGAAGTGCCGCCGCAACTAGCGCAGCACAGCCACTTATACCGATTCGTTATTGGCGGCGAGCGGACGCATTTCGGAAAGGTACGACGTTGCGTGTCAACACTTAAAATATTCAGTCACAAATTATATCCGCCAAACAAAAGTGAATCGATTTTGATAAAATTTGGTACAGAGATTAACTAGACCTTGTGAAAAGACACAAGCTACTTTTATCGCGGAAAAAAGGTTTGAATGAGTTGAAATTGGGCATGAAATTTACGAAGATAAAACCATGAAACTTCGTATTTACACTTGATAAGACATCAATAAACATTTGTTTTAGTCTTATAGAAATTTCGCCCTGTGTAGAGATGAAATAAGGGATGAAATTTGTATGGGACTGCATCACTATCAAAAATAATAACGAACTCATGCAACTTTGTATGGGGGCATTTGATAAGAAATAAATAATAAATATACTGATAAAAATAATATCCTACATGGGAATGAAATACGATATGAAAGTTCATATAGAAGTCCAAACAAATCTGTCCATGTTTACAATAAACCTATAAATATATGTATATATTTTTATAGGAAATATGTGAATGATGATTTAAGTTTTTTTCAGTACACCACAGCAATTTATATATGTACTATTTGTGATATAAGTATTACAAAAAATACACATACAACTGTTCAGCAACTATTCCACGCTGAAGAAGTCGCGAGCAAAAGCTAGTTGTGGTTGTAGTAGTAGTAAATAGGCCTATTTGCTGAAGACAGGAGATATTAGATAACCTTATGCAAGAGAGCTCACTATCGGAGTAATGGTTGACGGTTCAAAACTAAATAATGAAACGGTTCAGAAATAAATTAGTTTTATTTTATATATGACGTGCCGTTTTTTTAGACAACGTGTAGTCATGTCGATAACATTTATGTATAAAAATGAGCTGTTCTCTCTTAGACTTCAGTGATAAAAATGCATCTGCGACTTGACCTGCTGCTGATCGATATCGCCATAGAAGTGAGTCCCTGACTTGTTCGATATACGTACAGCTGCTCCAATATATTCTATGTCACATGACAGTATAAAATATTAAAGCATTTCAAAACAGCAACAAACACATGTTTTACAATATCAATATATTTTTTTAGCAAACGACAGCTTATACTGCGCGGGCCGAGCCTCTGACACGTCGCATCGATAAGCATCGGAACAGTTATGATCGATCCATCACAGAAATGACGTTCCACGTTTTAAAAATATAGATATGACAATTTTTTACACGATTTAGACAAAATAGAAACAGGGGACGACTAAAATGGATTTTAAAAGGATCTGCCATAAATAATTGTCCATTTAATAATTAAGGGCGATAGTTAAGATTGTTAACATGCATTTTTATTTCATTGTTTCAAACTGACACTACTCAAATGACCCCAATTGTGCCAAGCCGAAGTCCGAGCCATAATATTCTAGCATTGATATGCGCAAAGATTACGACACAGGGGAACAAGCGATCCATCACCGACACTAAAATATTTGTATGCTATGAAACAACGCAGGGACGCTTCCGTCCGACAATCGTCGACAATGCACGCTTGTCGGACGCTTACTATACGGAAATATTTGTGACACGTCGCACAGATGACGAATGAGCTCGATCTTGAGACCTGATCGAATAATTAAGCCAAGCGAAGCAGTAGGTGAAGTCTAAGAAAAAACATTTGTGAAGTTATGTTTCAGATTAGCCTCAGCGAAAGTTCAACAATAGCTTGTCAGCAACAACATGCAAGCATTTTTATCTGTTTTTTTGCATTAAATTTACAAAAATGCATGGCGACAAAACCTGGATTTTTAAGGGAACAATATTTTGATTCCTAGTGTACTTACTCTGGACTGCTACAATGCCCACTTTTTTAAGTAGGTAATAAGAGAGGTAAGTAGATACTGCTGAAAATATTTTACAGATAAGTTCAAAAAGTTTTCACGATCATTTCTGTCCGAATGACAGGATGGTAATGTTTTATGTATGTATATATGACTGACCGGTTGGCGCAATGGTAACATACTTGCCTCTCACGCTGCAGGTTGTTGGTTCGATACCCATAAAGGACAAACAATTGCGTGCATGAACATGTGTATATTTGTTTTGTGTCTGGGTGTAACTATCTATATATGTATGTATTTACATTACAAAATAAAAGTATTAATATACGTAGTATACCAGTTATCTGGTTTCCATAGCACAAGCTCTGCTTAGTTTGGGATCAGATGGCCGTGTGTGAATAATGTACTGGAATATTATTATTAATATTATATATGTTTATACGTGCATTTCATTGTGACCTCCTATAGCCTAAACGGCTGGACCGATATTGAAGAGCGAGGTGTTATTCGTATTCTTTCCGGGAGTTTTACATTCACTCTAGATTATTGATTTTTCAAATGAACCACTATTCTGACGACCTGACGAGAAAGTCCTCGGAATGGAATGAAAAATAGGCAAACAATCTCTACAATGACAATGACATTACTAAGTTATTATTCTAAGCGAAAGATTTTGGTTTCCTTTACTATAGGTATAACTACCTATAGTAATTGTGGTCATGTTCTAAGTATGAGTAAGTATATTTAAGTAGTAGCAACTTATACAATGATGTTGAAATATACCTTGATGTTTTTATGGACTATATAATTAGTATAACTCGAATGCCAGTAAAGCACACTGCATCGCTGTGAATTCCCAGCGGCTTTTTCAACCATCAAGATAACTCCACAATAAAACTAATTCGATCAAAGTGGTCTGGGATTGATTAAAAATTGTCTGCCTACCCTCGTCAGGTTTTTTAGCAGCGGAGGCGCAGCGGCGCGGAAGCGACGCGACGTTCGCCGGACACTTTTGTTGTGACGCAGTGTAGCAGGCGGTAATACAAAATAAATACCAAGGTCGGAGGACGCGGCCGACACGTGAGGACGGGAGACCAGCGGGCGGCAAACGAAATTAACTTATTTGTGTTCTTTTTTTGTGCCACGTTCGTTGTGGCAAATGAAGTTTTACAAATAATTCTGGTGAAGATCGCCCGAAATATTTGACATTATAATTATCATCATATCACCCTGCATCAGTACGCTGCTGGACACTGCTGGTTTCCCCAATGCCTTCCACGGTATACGGTCCTTCGCGTGCCTCATCCGGTGACAACCTAAATGACATCAGGTTCTTATTTTAATTTTAACAAATTTTTATTTACCATGTATTTCAAAAGTTAAAGTAAGAATGGGAAGAATGGAATGAGAAAAATTATAAGGACAAAGCAAAAATCTATGTTATAGTTTAGAGTTGCGTCAACTCATGGTTATACCATTTTTAAGTGCACATGTGCACAAATGTTAATCCACCATACGTACTTGTGTTTATTTCTTACGTTCTTAACCCTAAACCACAAAAACAGTTTTAATAAAATTGCAAGGAATAGTCCAAGCAATTGTTATACGTCGGCGAAGTCGTAAGAAAAATTTGGAATTATGCAGACAACCAGCTGATCGCATCTTACGCTTCTATAATTATTTAGATGACCTTTGTACAGCAATAAACGCTATAAAAATGCGGCTATGGCCAACTCAAACAAGTCGGACGGCGGATCAAACGGCGCGTAATCAAAGCCGCGAGATTTTGTAAACATTGCATCTCCGCCGCCGCCGGCACTTCCTGCAAGCATTGAATTACACCTGTTGCAAGTAAACAACATGTCCGGTATCAACACTCTTTATTATATTTCAGTATTTTACACGGCTTAAGATATTTTATTATGTGATATTATGCGATGTGACTTAAGCAAGAAACAATATCCGCAAATACCTACATCCCAGGAAGGTTAGTGACATACTAACGGCAATTAAATGTTAAGGATTGGCGATAAATGCGAAAGGCAAAAAGCAATAAAATTTCCAAAAAATTAAAGTTGTAGTCGAGATTTGTTTTCATCTAATCATCCAATTTTTGCGCACACTCCACAAAACGTCTTCTGTGACACAAAGACTTTTATGTGACTTTTAAACTGTGCTCTAAACAAAGATCGTGATGTTCTAACAAAAACGTTGTGTCGAGGTCGATTTGCCTACATCGTTCACAACAAAATTTTATAGAAAAGTTTTCATTTCACCGTATGAAACAAATTTTCCAGAACATAGACAAATGAAAGAAAAATTGTGTTCCCTTATAACAGAACCGTACTAAATGTACATAATCGAAGCAAAATTATTAAAATATACGAGCGTAAACATTCCGAGTTCACTATAACACAGCGCCAGAGGATGCCCCGCGAATCTTAAGACACGGCAGCAGAGTGCTGGCTGCTGTGTAACGCGTCCGGCGCAACAGCTTTGATCCCGCGGAAGCATTCATCATTGCCGCTGAATTTGGGACTGTATTGACAGATTTACGATTCAGTAATGTTACCAGATGGAAAAATACCGATTGAATCGTGTCCGATATTGCTAAATAATATTAATGGAACGACTGCTTTGATGTTTAAACAATCAGCGGACATGCGCAAGAAACTTCCTCTGAGTAATCGAGGCCTAAATGCAGTTTAAGCAGTTGAATTCCAATAAACTAGGCTTAGCGAATTTTATACACCAATAAATAATAGGAACTCAGGGAGCAAATTTTTTTTTTTTTTTTTTCGATTCGATGGAAGCGACAATAGGCGAATTTCGGCCGGTTTCAAACCTTCGACCTCACGATCGGTAATACGTAATCCGTACCTTAAACTTAAACCATTAGGCAATCGGCGCTTCAGTTTTTTTTTATAGCATAGAGGTGTAATCATATACTTTAGGTGATATATTTTCGCTCGACAGATGAATAGAAAAGCAAACGGACATTCCTATCAGTTCTTCTTCATCTTTGCGATATAGTCTCGGACTTATTTCTCTTTCTTCAAAGTAGTCCCTTAAAAATCCTTCATAAATAACAGGAGTCACGATAGTCTATAAACATAGACGGTATACGGTATCTAACTTTTACAACATGAATTATTTATTTTTATTTTGTATTTATAAAAATTCTGTTAAAATTTTTGTGGGTTCCGTATTACGAAGCCGCAAAATTGTACATTAGCATAATACTACGCGTCTTAAACTGATAAGGTTTCAATTCAACTGTACATTTAATTTCTTGTCAAAGATTACGGTACGAATTTTCGCGACATGACGCTGTCTTTTAACAGAAAATAGTCGTGTAAAACCATAACTTTCACACAAACACCTACATAGTTTACCTGAATAAGTAGGAGAGCGAAACGTCAATCCTGCGTGATGATATATGTACCTGACCTTATGGTCGATCCGTAGATATGATTCACCTATATGAAACATGAATAAAGGTCACATCGTTTTACGTGAGCTGCATATGTCTTGAGAGAGGAGGTCTATTTGTGCAATCCATAGCAATCCACGAGACCAAAAGGCAACATTACTTTGTCCTAGAACACGTTGCATCTGGCGTCGTTGCTGTTATTATCTTTTGCGGCTGTAACTGCATTGGTGTGATGTTGCGGCGGTGAAAGGG
>DWLR01002748.1:0-14758 GCA_018246295.1 Papilio alexanor hazarajatica | reverse complement strand
TATGTATGCTCCTGTGTAGTGGGATAGTCAGTGTATCTATATCTATATCTTGCTTTCAAGTTTCACTTCTACCGTGTTTGACTTGCACACACACACTTTTTAACTTATAAAATAAAATAATAAGAAAAAATATACAACTATGATAAAGTCAACAGTATTTATATTTATATATATATATATAGGAATATTAGACAAACCGTGCCTTTTTATTTTGTAGATTTTTTTTAATAAAGAACATTTTAAGTATGATTCTATGGATGCAGAAGTCGTGCGATTAAAACGATAACAATTATTGCAACATAATTTATTCGTTCGCCGCAAATAGGTTATTAAAACGACAATAAGACATTTTAATTTCAACTAGCATTAATTATATTTTCAGCACGTCTTGAATATACCGATCCACTTTTGGATTCCTGTCTACTCTTGTATGGCGCAAATGTCCGTGAGTTTATATACAAAAAGGTTATAATTTCTTTCTTATTCTAATGTTTATTCATCATTCCTAAAATAGACATACAATCACACTATTGAGTTTGAGCGAAGCATAATGCTGTTAAACCTTTACTGGAGATGGAATACCTTGTTATCAGTAATAGGGTCTCCAATTCTCGACTTTATACAGAATCATAAAAAATGTGCCGTATCATTGCTCAAGATTTCTACACATAGCGCCCGATACGCAATTACCTTCCAAACATAATTCGGATAATTTGATGTTAGTGATGTTCGCTTTGGTAAATGAAAACAATTTTGTCGATAATTATGCTTAGACATTTTTCCGTCTTTATAAGTTTAGATTTTTTGGCTTTAACTATATGGCATACACATTTAATGTAATATCTGTATTATTATAACAGATGGACCTGTTGGAGAGATTGCGAGGGACCGCTAGGCGCAGGTTGGTAAGATGTTTCAAACATTTGTGTGTATGAACATGTCTGTCTTGTGTTTGGATGTAAAGACCACCGAAGGACGGGCTGCGATGCCCAAGCCGCCTGCCAAGCGAGGCGATTATGGCACATTTCCCCCAATGAGTCGATCAATGGGAAGGCCTATGTCCAACAATGGACAATTATAGGCTGAGATGATGATGATTATTATTATTATTATTACATATTATGGCAGTGAATTTTCTCAGCTGTTTTGAAAGTTGGTAAATATAGAAGCATGTAGCTTTCTTCTATATTTCTGTGTCTACTCTACATAGAGTATTTGTGAAAGGGTAATAACATTAATTATCACTAATAATTTTTATTACTTATTTTAATTTTTATACGAATTGAGCATTTTTGAATTCTATATTATCTAATAAATCTAACTTATAATTGTGTTATTGCTAATTGTTTAATATATGCTATAAATATATTAATAATTTTCAGTCGATACATAGTTATTTCTGTATAAACGCCCATCACTAGCTTGGATTAAACAGCTATAACTGTTCTATTCATTGTTAAGCTTCTCATTTTAACCGGAGTTTAGATCTATAGTTCAATAATGGTTATTGATGTAACGGTATAATATTGGTTTGGTTTTTGTAAGTTATTTTTTTGATCTCCGACGATCTACCCACGCGGTGTATCGGTACGGATATAGCCGTCGTAAAATGATTTTGTTAATTACAGTTTCAGTATACGGATTTATTGCTAATTAAATAACTTTAAATCAATTTAATGTCATAATTGAATTATAAGCTTTGGACAATCAAACACATTAAGTTTTCAACGTTAATCTTACGCAATTATAGGTCATTTGATCCTCCATCTATCCATCGCAAATAGGGCTAAATAGGGCCATCATTGGGGGAAATGTGCCATAATAGCCACGCTTGGCAGGCGGGTTGGCAATCGAAATATGTTCCAATGTACTAAGGATGCTGCTGCCCGTCCTCCGGTGATCTTTACATCTAGACACATGAAAAATACATATTAATGCACACAAATGTGTATCCTGGGTGGGAATCGAATTCACGAGCCACGAAGTGATAGGCAAGGATCTTACCAACTGCGCCAAACGGTCCGTCAATTGATTCTAGTTTGGGGTTAATTGCTGTTGACTTTTGACATAGTGCCATAATCTTACAAAATGCGGTTTATTTGTTGTGCTACAGTCCCTTTACCATCCAGTCCTCTTTTATTTTTCCTATTTACTCTCATTCTTCTTAGATCAAGAAAAAAAGTTGGCAAACGCTCACTCCCTTCCCACTCTCTTTCACTTCCCCGGAAGGGAAAGAGGATTTGACGAAGACGGATAGAAGAACGTAAATGTAAATTTTGCCTATAACAGTTCCCTCCTCTGTTTATTAAAGGCAACGCATCTGCAACTCGCAAATGCTTGCTGCAGATAGGCAGCGGTCATTTAGGTGACCGTTTGTACTTTTCTTTTATAAAAAAAAGCGTACGTTATTATTCTGATTGTTACAGATGTTGATTTGTGGCGATGGTTATTAACATAAGACGATCTGCTAGATAGAGCTAGATAGTAGGAGGCCAATGGGCCTCCTACTATCATATACTAAAAAAACTAAACATCTCTCTTTGTATTCAACATCTCTTTCAGATACAAAGTATGGTAAATAAACCAAAATACTCCATCATGTACAGTTGGAGACCAAGAGCATTAAGCGACGCGAATGTCAAAATTAATTGATACAAGATTCATGGTTATCAGTGTACAAGTTTTACAAAAAGACACCGTAATTTATGACTTTAGATTATTTATAACGACGCTAAAAAATTATGTGCATATATTTAATAAGAGTAATAACTTTAAATGGTATTAGGAGTAGAAAGAAATTTCTCACGATCACAAAACCAGAATAGGACAGAATGAAAGGTAAAGACAATTATTGAAATTTAGGTTGAACCTAGGTTGAATTTAGCGCGGTTTTTATTATTTTCCTTGGGCACTTTATATATATTATTATAATGAATTTGGTTATTGATTTCACGCCAACTTTTTGATGAGCTAATGATTTAAAGTCTTAAACATAGCTATCGTAACATATTAAACATATTAAATCGGATGACAATATACAATGAAAATGTTAGTCTGTTTTAAATAGATGCTACTTACATTTGATGCATTTTTCTGTGAGTTTTTCAAAAAAATTAGACAAACGTCATTTGAGTTACATAAAATGTGTTAGTTGGCTGCGAGTTTGGAGAAAATTTGGGCCAGTAAATTAATAAACAAAGCAATATTACTTGCTTTTATTTATTCAAATAAATAAGGATGTAACGGAGATTAAAACCAGAATGATAAAGCAATAAATGGCAAATAAGATTATAGTCTCTTTATATATTAATTAATGCTATATAAAACTTTGCCAGTATTGTCTCATAAAGTCAACGAGTGTAACAGAAATCATTGTTCTTGTAAAATAAGATTTATTTCCATTGTATAAAGTCCTCATAAACTTTATTTAACGGGTGCAAAAAGAAATATTTCGCTATAAAATTTTACTAACCAATAAACCTTTTAGCGAACAAGGGCTAAAATTATTAGCAAGTCCAATAAATTATACACACAACGCTCAAAGGACCAATTACTGGCTTTAATATAAATAAATAAAAAACTTAACACTACAACTCTTGTCATCTGGTAATACAAGCTATACAGAATCTTAAGTGTATTACAATAAGAATGGAAATTAAAATTTTTGGTCGTATTAATAACTTTGTGTCACCGAATCAAAACACGCATGCAACAATTCCGCACAATTAAACTGCAAATAAAATCTTATGAAAAGACAAACCTTATTTTCATCTCTGTAAGTAAGCCACGAAGCAAATACATTCAAAATTAAAATCTATGCCTCAAAACATACAGTTATCCTTGTATTTTTAACATGATACAAAAAAGTAAACTATTGTTGACCGGACATGGTTGAGAAAAGCGAAAGAAATTTGTCCCAGGTTCCTTTTTGCTGAGTTTATCTTTTATTACTTTTTTTACTCTGAGTACCAACTGTTTAACGTAAAAAGATTTTGACATTGTTTCGAAACGCCCGGTCGAATTTGGCGCCAATTATTTCTTTTAGTGGACAGAGTAAGTGTCACCAGAGTGTTATTTAGGGGAAATGATATTAAGATTGATTTAAAAAGTTTATAACAACACGCAGTATTTTAATTTAATTAAGTTAGGAGTAAGATTGCCAAGCCATTCATGACATCCGAATCATTGCGTTAATAATATTTACAGTTACATAATGGATACATAATTATTTTTCTCAGATACAAACAAACTGTTGGTTGAGGTAAGCTCTGCTAAAATGTCCTATGTAATTAATAAAAAAAAATCTAGTCATTTGTAGTAACACAAACTACTTTCTTTTTAAAAATCTCTTGAAATTTTGTCCGATTGCAAAAAGTACGATGCTACAATAAGCCAATACTTACTACATAAAGAATTCATTGGTTCATTATATTTAAAGATTGATTTTATTATCCAGTGTATACTAGTAATTGCAACACACTCTAGATTAATATTGTTTGTTCTACTAAGAGACGACCAGTAGTGCTGAAGTAAAAATGAAAGACTTCTTCGAAGAAAGAAATCTTCAAAGATGATTTGTAATGGAATCTAATATTGTAACAAGATAATTTCTTTTAAAAAAAAACAGATGGCATGGTCTCAGGTGTAAACACTCTGTATGAGAGTCCTGTGCGGCCATTTTAAAAATGCGACGCCATTTTAAACGCGTCACTTCATTTAGGAACGCCGATCGTAATCGCGCCTTGATAAATTATTGAAAAAATGGAATTGATTATTTACCATCACCTGATCATAATCGTTTAAGTTTAATTGGTAATTATTTAGTTAAATCTGGCTGCTTAGATTTTATCGACAACTGGAAATAAAATTTATCGTCAGTCTCAAACGCCTTTTTTACTTAAAACCACGTTTTTATTGAAATTCCTTGATTTAAGGCGTGATAATGTACGGCGGCGAAATTCTTGCATCGAATGTTATTCATGAATAATTAGTCTATCTAATCGAAAGAAATCAAAATACTTGTGCGACCTTTTCGACTCACAGGCGGACATTTTTTTTATGTTCAGAGAAATATTCACACCACTTAATTTCAAAAGGACGTGGATGGATAACAAAAACAAAAATGTTTTGAAATAATGATTATTATGATAACATAATTGAATGTAGTTAAGTTTCTATACAATATCATATAAAAACTGCATACTATCAGTAGCGTCGCATGCGTTAAAAAAATAAAATATCAGGAACACATAAAATAACGTTTTGAATTAGACTTTTTTTGTTATCACAGGCTTATCGATATTTGATATGACCTATCACGTGTTGTTCCTACGGTGAAGTCATTCTTAAGTTATAGCTCAGCATACAGCAAAGAGACAAACCAACAAACCGACAGATATTTTATATATCATATGCGCAATAATGTGTTTCTGTTGTGTACCAATTTTCATTAAAATCTGTAAAACTTTTCTTAAGTTCTATCGGGACATACAAGAAAACGTACAGATAGACAATTTC
The DNA here is from genome assembly GCA_018246295.1 of Papilio alexanor hazarajatica. Classification (NCBI taxonomy): domain Eukaryota; kingdom Metazoa; phylum Arthropoda; class Insecta; order Lepidoptera; family Papilionidae; genus Papilio; species Papilio alexanor. Next base: position 9,241 of record DWLR01002748.1, on the reverse strand, counting down.
TATATAGTCTATGTATATTGTGCGCAATCATGTTTTCAGTGAGGCATAAAACGAAATTATTTGCCATTAATTATTGAAGGTCGTGGCCACTTTCGTCCTTATGGTGTTACGCCATCTTGTCCTCCGCTTACTTGGGTTTTCCAAGACACAGTTGTAGACAGCGGAGTCAAGTGTGGTGAGGATCTCGTCATACCAACACACGCGGGCTGCGGCTCCGTGAACTTTTTCCTTAAACTTTGCCAGTAACTGTAAGTTTTTCAAGATTGTCTCCGTCTTTCCTGGCAATGTGTCCGAAGTACTCTAGGATCCGATTAGACTTGGTATCCGCTTGGTAGAGAGCCTAGTAAACAGATAGACTACAGGTTTTTATATTTGTATAGATAAGACGGATAGACTTATTTTCTTTTTAACCGTAACATAGTATAGTAGTAGTAATATAGCATAATATTTTCGTACCTTTTATCTTTTAATTTTATTATGTTATTGAATTAAAAAGTCAAGATCTGAATACGTTTTAATAAAAATGCTAAAATAAATAAGTAATTAGGTACAAACCATAACTTTTATATTATTCTAGGATAAGTGTTATCATTATAACTAAAATCATCATGTAAAATATATTTATAACGAGGAATGTCACGAGTCACCCGAGATGCTTCCGCTAAAAACCAATAAATACGTCCGTCCCACACATACTGATAATATCATCAACTTAACTTTAAATTGCGTGTTCGTCAGCCCGTGTTGTGCAACACTAATTAGTATAACAGCATACGAATTAATTATCTTTTGATTTCAATACGCACGTTACAAACGATTCTGATTTAAAACGCGTGTAACCACTATCTAGTGTACTGTGCCAATATTGAAACATTAACACTTTAAGACGATTATGCAAACGATGGATGTGGTTGTGGTATGTGAGATTTGATAAAGTTTGCATCGGGAAAAAGCGGAAAAAACTAAAATTTAATTAACATGCCAATCACGACCGCAACCTAGAGGAGCAGGCAGATTAAGGATTTACATTTGGCTCGATCCCGGAACACCACTTTCGCTTCTTCTACATAGATATGCCTTTTTTTTCTACATCGATATACATGCGCATACACGCTTCTCGGTTACGAGTAATCCTTATATTGCCTTTCTTTAGGATGTCCTTAATTTCATCGATGTAAGTTTTTATTGGAACGTCTCTTACCAATATTGCCACTCACTTTTGCAGCATAGATTTGTTGTCACATTCTCTTCACATCCTAGTAGTATCCAGTAGTAGACCCATCCAAAAATACAATTAAAAAAGAATAAAAAAAAACACTTTTTTGGTTTCAAATTGGCTTTTATCAATCAAATTCTACATTTCGAATAAAAACTTGTATTAGATACTTGTGTTTTAGATTCAATTTCAGCGATTTAGAAGTAGAAAGTGTTTAAAATAAAAAAAATGAAAAATTGGGGCCATCTAGTGTTTTCACAACCTAGACTAAATATAGTCTGACTTCATAATCTTAAATAAGTAAAAACCTGTGAGATAGAAAATAGTTTGATGTGGCCAGGCTAAAAATGAAAGATTTTGAACCTGTCTTAGCCCTACGTTAGACGATACGTGTTCGGCATTTTTTTGTGCGTAATTTTTTTCTGTATGATAAAAACTGCGTCACGTCACTTTAGATTGTTGCTCCAAGTTTAAGAAGCCATAACTTCGTAGACACGCAATGTTAGGGCTGACTTAATATGGAGTCTGCAATTGGTTACAATAAATTTTTGTACTAAATAAAATAATCCTTTTTAACCATTGTTCCGATCCTTTTAATCAGCAGAGGATGCCATCACGAAATAATTACTAGAACTAAATATACAGACCAGTTGGTGAGATGCTTGCGTTTCACCCAGGACAAAGTTTTGTGTGTATGAACATTCTGTTTGTCTTGAGTCTCGGTGTAATTATCTGTATAAGTATGCATTTACAAAATAAAAGAAGTGATGTAGTAAGTACATCAGTTATCTGGTTTCACAAGATCAAGTACAAGCTCTGCTTGCTTTGGGATCAGATGGCCGTGTGTGAATAATATCCCACAACATTATTATTATTAAAATTAACTTTAACTCGCCTAGGTAATAAGGTTTTTCAAGTTTTTATTGAGACAAGTTTATGAAGTTGTTATATTTTTATCAATCCACAACAAGTTCGCAAATTTTCGATCAATAAGAGATATAAGTGGAGGTTCAAGTAATCAGATATGTTATAAAATATACATACGTCAAGTTTAATAAGCATTTTAAAAATTCCGTAAATTACAAATTAAATGACAAAGATTTCTTTGCTGTGGTTAGAGCTAAGAACAAACTATACAGTATAACCACGAACCAATTGTCTTTATATTTGAGTGATTGTACTGATATATTACCGTCATGCCAAGAATATTTTATCAGTACTTTTAATAAATAAATAAAAAAATAATAATAATTGAAAAAAGCCGTCTCCGCACTTTTCATGCCATGGCGTCTCGGTCGCAACCCACAGGATACGCGGTGTACGTACATTCTTCAGGAACAGGGTGTTGTAAACACGGCATTTTAATGAAAACCTAGATTAAGCATGCGATTTAGTGTTGATATAAGCGAGAATATACTTGAAAATTTATTCATACTCGCAAAATGGAGCACGTACAAATTTACACAGTTCATGTTTGTAAGCAAGAAAGTAAATATAATTTTTTAAAAATGATAATAATATTGTTCTTTTACAATGTCATGTTACGACTAATGATCATTGGTTCGAAGCAACATAAACATAAGGTGTCTAATAGACATTTATGCTTATTTCGAGAGATGATGATGATGATAATTACATTAAGGAGAGAATTAAACCAGTTTTTTTAATGTTTCCATTTTCACAGTTAACAAAAATGTCAAAAGGAGATCTTTAGCACACCCTCTATCCATGATTATCATGTTACATTTATGTGTATTTTGACAGGCATTTACCGGTCGCGATCGCCGGCGAAGCCCCATCGGCCCTTCATTATGGCGGACATTAGAACCCTGGTGACTTGTTAAAAATCTCGCCCGTTCGCACTCGGTCCCAGCGAACTTGCCAAAACCGGTTTTGAGTAGCGCTGAGTTAGGTGGCGATATCCGATATCATTGTATCCCAGAATTAAAAAAAGGTACCTATTCTATTCTATAAAACTTAAAGTATATAGTAGTTACCACTGTCAAGATCTCCCCTCGGAAGGTCGTTTACAATCTTGTCATGATTATCATTACTTCCGAACGAAACAAATTTCCATTTCCATACTTCTTGTGCCAAATAATTGTACGCGGATGTTATTGTTTTTTATTTTGTAGCTGAATATAATATAATAATGCTTAATCTTCTTTAAGGCTTAGCTTAAAAAAGACGATCAAAAGCAACAGTTTTACTATGCCAGCTACTTTTAAAACTACTGTTTGTTTAATTTCAATTAGAGCAACTAGATTTCGAGAGCGTTAGAGCGTTAGAAGCGTTGAACTTATAACCGAATCTAGAAACAATCAAGATTGAGGTAGTGATACATCACGTGAGTGGCTTTTTAAAACAACCTATTTATTCTGTATTGGATCAAATTAAACAAGATTCTTGTTAAGGCAAGACTCAATAAATATTTACTGAATTTCGTCACTTTACTGTGGTATTTTCAAAAAGGCTGCCTAAGTAAAGTGTTGGAAGCGTAACACGGTGTATATTTTTAACGCAATTTCATGCGGCGTGACGTAAATTAGTGATGTACCGAAAAGAGAGGAAGAGTCAATAGGAGTGCCGCCCCGACAGACCACCGTGGCGCAAGTGGAAATATTGCTTGTTAAATACATTTAGCTATTTATACACTTTGGATGTGAGAGGCAAAGTGAACGCAGTCTCCCAAATTTTTAGACAGGTCTATCATATTATAAAATGAATAAAAGTATCCAACCATATAACTATTGATCTAAGTATCGGTACGGTAGTGTGTCAAGATGTCAAGATATACTTTCTAGCAAAAAAAACATTCACGTAATTTGTGCAGTTTCGTCGATAACACTTGTTAAAATAAAACTAACGCTAAGTTATTTTCTTGTTATGAACAAAAACACAGACCTAATTGAAAGAAAAGTTTTGAATTATGTACCAATTTACGTTTGAAGTAAATTCTAGTGAAGAGAAAAGCTAAATAAAATACTCGAGAAAAACTCCTCGATTCATAAATTTAATAAAGGACTTTTAGGAATTCTTTTTGTCACCTGGTGCTCAAAAACAATGTTGCCGAAACAGATGAAATTTTTATTTACTTACTTTAATTAATACCGAAACACATTTCGTCTTTTATTGAATCAAAGTAGTAATAGGAAAAAGCTAAATACTACAGTTTACCTAATGTTTAAGTTGATTGGTTTATTTAAAGGACTTGAGAAATTATATCTAATTTAATTCAATGCATATCTCAAAAAAATAATAGTAGTAAAAGCATATTATTCTAGTATTTACTTATTGAGTGATGCTTGTTATCAACATTAACTTCTGGCGTTGAATTATTTTCATCAGAAAGTAAAACAGAATAAATTGTTATTGTAAATTGTTCTGAAATGTATACTCGTTTTAAAATCATTATGTATCCTTATTATGTAACTGATAGAAAATTAACCAGCAATATATATGTATAGACACGATATAGTAGAGTAGGTATTAATAACCCTTATACTATATAAGGCATTAATACAAAGTACTTCACGTGTTGCAGAAATTAATATAATATATATACTGAACATACATCATGTCGACACGTTCCCAGTTCATGAGGTTCGGCACAACAAGTTCCGTCTTCCAAGTCGATCTATCATTCGTCATTCAATCGTCAATCCTTTCTTATTTATGTCACCTTTCACAAAATCCATCCATCTCTTCCTTCACATCCATATTCAAACTCTCCTTGTCATGTCACGTCATACTCCGATCCTCATAACATTCCCGCAATGCCAAAGTATAGTGAAACTCTACTTTGGCATTGCTTAATTTGATAATTAGTCACTTTAATTATCAAATTAAAAATACAGTAATAACCACATAATTTCTGGATTATCGTTCAAGCCAGTTCTATACATTCGAAGCTCTTCATACAAAGTACTCAAGGGTTCATGTTGACACTATTAGGGACTGCTCTAGCGCCGTTTGTGTTTGTTTCCACCTTCACGCCATTCGATTTTGTCCCTGAGTAGACACACACCTCTTCAAGTCACGATGTACATATATAAAACATACATTTAAACCCTTCAACGTCAAAATTCATTATCAAACGAACAAGCGGTCACCTATAAGTAAGTATCCAGTAAGTTACCGCTACCCATAGACATCTGCAACAGTCATTTGCGAGTTGCGGATGCGTTGCCTTTAATGGAGGCAACGCAATGGAGGAGGGGATAGACAGAAATATGGTCATTTCCTTCTCCTACCCGTCCCTTCTCACCTCTTCCTTCTTAGAAAATTGTTGGAAGGGAAAGAGGACTTACATTAGGCCTCCGGCACCTCACTCCTTAAACCGAAAAGCAGAAAACTTCTACTTCAAGTCTGTCTGCTGCGAGATCGTGGTATACCACCGGTCGAGCGAAACATTGGAGCAACAGATGTTGTTGCGGACTCTACTATTATTAAGCAACGTACAACTAACATCTTTAAAAATTTACGAACATCAGATAGCCATTCCGTCTCATTAGAACTTCTATCTTGAAACTTCATGACATGCGGGTCTAATTGAATAGGTAAATAGGTCCAGCAGTTTTGCAGTTCAGTGTATATGTATACTTACAGGAGAACTATAAATTTAAAGATTAACAATTTCCAAGAATAGTAATAAAAAACTAACAGTAGCGATAGCCAAGTTTAATTTATTTCAATTTCACTCATTAGGAGTAAGCCGCTTTAGAGGCGGGATAAAGTAACTGCCCGAAGGATCAAAATTTAGCGAAGCGCCTTATCGCTATCAGGGAAGCAGGCCGCTCTCGAGCGCTTTATATAGCGCCATTACGTCCTAAGCTCGGGAAACTTCAAAAATTCGTCGTCGAGCTAGATATGCTCTTCTAAATTCAACAAAACGAGTGGCATCCTCTCCGTTTTAAGTGAAAACGCGCTAAAAGCAGTAATTCTCTCCACCTTCATTTATTTATAACTGGAAGTGTCAGATAAAAGGCGTGTTATAACGAAGAAGACTTATTTTTAAACAGAAGCCATGATTTGCTCTAGGATAATGTACTCGTTGATAAAATAAGATGATGTCAATACTTTTGTATAGTTATAAATTTATCATTTAATAAATATTAAATATTCACAGACGACGAAATCATACGTTATATGTTTTTATCTGTCTACATCTCTGTATATTATTAAAGAAAGTCCTTTTCACGAATCTTTTCGTCTGAAGGCGATAAACTCAAAAACTATGGAATGTTTTATTTGGTTTTGTGTAAATTAGCTGAAATATGAGGATGATATTAGAAGAAGTCATCACGACAGCTAAAAATTGGGCTTTTTTAAAAGTGACATTACAGTTGTCGGAAAGCGCATATAAAATGATGAAATAGGGAAGTTAAATGTATCAACTTTTTTAGAATTAACAGGAAAACTAAAAAAAATATATGTATAATAACTTAAAAAGTGTCAGTTTACTTTTAAAAACTCCTATATAATTTATTTACTTTTAAAATAAACTCCTATATAATTTATTTACTTTGTGAATACATTTTTTATCTTGTCAGTATTTTTAAACGATAAAAAAAATATTTTCGACTTCGGCTAACTCATAAATGACACTCCAAATAATGGAACTCCAAGTCTTCATATATATAACAATATTTTCTTTAAATAACTGTGTGTATAATAATATGACTGTTTCCTAAGTAATAAATAATTTACTTGAGATAGTAAATTTACCTACCTCAGTACCTCATCCAGTGGAACAAAATCAATGGATACAGTAAAAGCAAACGTCTCTGAACTCGTTACGCGCAATGAGGGAACACTTTCTCACGTGCAATTATGTACGCGATGAATTATATTATGATAGACGTGGACACGTCGTATCTCTGCTCTCATTACTGTAGCGCCGGGGAGCGTAAATTGCTGCCCGGGATAAGACAGTGATTTGTAATGTAAAAGGGGATTTTGTTGTAAAACAAAAACGTGCAAAATGTTAAGCCTCTTGATCCGATAGCAAAGATTGATACGTTCGCTATGCATTGCATGTTAAGATAATTACTTTTTTACTTATTGCGATGCTCCGATACGACTATTACATACCTTATAAGTTGTTTTTTTATTCTATAAGCTGCGGTATGTCAATAAAATATATTTAAATGAACGATTCAATTAAACTCAAATGAGACATCAGAAAGTGTCAGATTTTTTATGTGGTTTTTGTTTGTTTATTAAATTATTTTATAAGGGCGGTCCCTTAATTGAACCAAAGTTCCGTATATTTTATTGAAATTTTTCGATTTATATGAGAAACTCTCAAATTATTTTATTGAGAACTTTACCATATTCTTCTTAATATTTTCAACATAAGTTTTATGGTTCACAATAATAGTCAGAAGGCGGATTCCAATCAACAATTTTGTATGTTGAAGTTTGTATCCTAAGCCTATTGGGATTGGTTTGGCTCTAAGCACTTTATAAAATTAAATTGATATACTGTATTTGTGTCCTAATTGTAGTACTGACTTTTATAACTTAATATCAAGAGCATCAATTTCCTATACGTAACGTATGAGCTTGGCATCAATGTCGTCGGAAGCTTACGCGGGATATATTCAGTGCACCCCAACACGCAACCGCAGAGACCATGGGCCATCTATCACTCCACCTCTGGCCTCTTGCACCGAACAGATTGCACCTGTACCTTGTTAGACTTAGTGTATTAAATTGATGTGTGGAACTCGTAACAAGATTACACCAAAATATGCTTTAGTTGATTAGCAATAATGCATCGATTTCTATACGTAAATACAAATAGTTTACTGTTAAGATTTATAAAAAAAATGTAGCATTTAGGTTAGTAAGACTCATTTGATGTTAGCATCTCTATCCATCTAAAATGTAATGGCCATAACTTGATATAACATGGCTCTGACACATTGCTGGAATGGACAGACTTACTGGTTCGGGAGCGACGGTACGTACAGGTAAATCAGAGTGGGTGGGCGACGATGGACCGATTATCTGGTCAAGGATGGAGGCGCGTGACAAGTGACGTTTGAGACGTTTTGGGAGGGTGGCCTATTCATGCAGTGGACGTCTGTGGGAAGATGAAACAAGTAATACTTAATTAAAACAAAAAAAAATACAACAAACCAACTTAATTCGATTGACTTATACTCCTAAAAATCGAAAGACACCTCACTCTTCAAAATCGTACAAGCCGTCTAGACTATATTGTCCATAACCATAACAGGTGGTCACAATGGAACGTAAATATTATAACATACATACACGCGAAAAACATAACTCACTTCGGTCAGTCGGTTAACAAGTAAAATATTTGTTATGACCATTTATTATTTATACATATTATATTATGTACATTAACGCCCATGCAGGACACTAATATTCAATCGCTTTGTTCGAATTTTATTACGTCACGTCTCATGTGACGAAATAGATCATTAAACGTGACGCGTCCTTGAAACTTCACTGTCGATTCTCGCCCAGTAAATCCATTACGGGTTATGTTTCTTGTTAAATTATGAAGCAGCATGTTTAATCTGCATCGTATAAACGGATATATATCTTTGTCCAAGTTGGGGTAAACAAAACAAAAGTGTTTATTCTAGTCGAAGCTCGAGGTATTTTAATGAATTCGGCGAATGAGAGAACTCCTGCTAATTACTGTATACATATTTTGCCAGCTTTATTTATGATCGTTCTAGTTACAGACGTTCGCGGATTTTCTCAACAAGTTAATTAAACGCACACATTTACAATGAAAGCTTTTGCGCTTGTACTGATTAGCTTTTATTTAACGCATAGAATTAAACTTTATTTTAAAGTTCAAGTGCGACTTTATTGTTCTAACTGTAAAAGTTATTAAAACTTCTTTCAAAACTTAAATACAACTAAAATAATATGATATTTTTAGGTGTAATTTTTATAAGTAACATAGAGTGTACAGTATATTTGGATTATGCGTGAGTGCTTTATTTGGAGAGGTGTATGTATATATATATATATATA
>DWLR01002747.1:0-14758 GCA_018246295.1 Papilio alexanor hazarajatica | reverse complement strand
GCAAGTTTTCACGAGATATCAAAACATACAAAGGTTTCCACGGCTAATGTAGCTGATACAGTTAAAGTTAGCTTATAATATACAAATGTTGCTAGGTTATGGTTTCCGTAGATTTAAGTGAGGTTATTCTTCAGATGTTCGAGTCTGTTGAAAGGATATATAGGAGAAAGAGAGATGAAAAAGATTAATGAAGCAAAAGTCAGTTACAGCATCCGTAGGGGACGTGAAAGTCTTTTATCAACTATTTCAGTGACTAGAATGCGGGCTGCATTGACAGTCGTTTAATTGAGAAATGTTTAAAAACTGTCTCTCTCTGTGTCACAAGCTTATATACATTTGCAAGTATAAATTTTACTCATTGATTATTTTATTACAAGTAGGTATGAATGCTTCAGTACCATTTCTCTCAAAAGGAAAACCATTTAGATCCGTAGAAATGGATATTCACGGATGTCGCTTCGAATATGACATAGAAATGAACATCGGCCGAACGGCCAAGGGCGCTTTTTTCCCTCGGCCGCAACATTCTCCCGGCGATACGTCAGTTTGAAATACGACCGGCACAGCGTAGAGTTATTACTCTTGCGACCCATATGTTACGCATGGTAACAGAGCCCGCTGTTACAAGGTAAACTCCGCCGAATTGATAGCTCTCTTCGAGTTATTAATACACGCCCCTGTCGACTTGACACTTTTCTTACATATTAGGAACAGCCAATATTGGAACACTAGTGAGTACCCTTGTTTTAGTTCCAATATTACCGAACATTGTAATGTTTGTTTAAGAATGAATGAGCTTCTAATAGGCTAGGGAATTTTATCGATAAAGCGCGTCGCGACTTAACTGTGAGACCAAACCAGACCAAAAACGTTCGTGCGCTTTAATTTCTCTTTATAGCGTAGTATGGAGAACTTGAATAACTCAGAATCAGTTTTTTTTGTCCAATTACAATGTATTTTTGTAGTGTAGTGTGTGATAATAAAGGTTTATGCTTCTCTAGAAGGCTTAAAAAAAACGTGAATCTTTACAGTCCAATCCTCTAATAACCTTTAGGTATTGAACCTGCAATGTAATACATTTAAGTCCGATTTTGATGATACATAAATTGGCGCGTGTATCAAAAAAAAATGGCTGGTATCGATGAGTGAAAAAAAATTATGGCTATCATCCACCCCTCCTAAATTAGTTCAAAATAGTAGCCAAAGAAATGCCTATTTAAACTAAGTACTCGTATTTAGTTTATGTAAATGTGTAAATATTTATGTACTATGGATTAAAAACATTATGTAAGTAGACATTTGTAAACGTATTTTGAAATATCAGGCAAAGGCTAATATTATTCCACAACACAAATAATAAAATCGAAAACAAAAAAGAATATAGGTGTGCTGTATTCTGCACGTGCTCTGCTAACGTTAAAAATAGAAAAGCGAATTAAAATGCACCGAACGGCAAAGTTTAATAACGTGTTCAGAACTTATTCTGCAGCTCGCAAAAACACTGATTTACATTTTTTCCTATCATTCGAATGCAAACAACGCACCACTTAGAGTGTCACTCGACATCTTTGCATTATACATTTTAAATTTAAAAAATTGTAAGTACCTAACACAGTGGCGTGCATATGGAAAGACATCAGACGAGATTTATATATAAATTGTGTCATTGAGATGTTTGATTATTTTGCAATTAAACATCTAAAATGGTACATTAAATTCCAAAATCCTTTTGTTATTTCCTGTCTCTTGAGATAAGGTATATCCACGCAGCTGCGTACTGCAATAATGTCATGGTTTATATCATGAAACAAAGCACCAAGTTTTAGAATTATATACAATCAATATATACTAACATATTTTTGTTATTATTGTATGTAAATCTGATAATACCTTCACGAACCTATCGTCGAGTATTAAAAATGACATCTTAACAGATACGCTGTTCCAAAGACCCAATCATTGATAATAAAGGGCCCAACTTCCCCTTTTGCGTTAAAATTCTTAAATGTCAAAATATTTGCTATCAACATTATTCAGTTTAATTTCACTTCATTTCACAATTTCTACAAAATTACAATATTTCCGATGAAAATTAGAGTAATGACATCCTTCCATAGTTAGTGACGTTTGTTTGTTTACAAAGCTTAGGTTTTGATTTGGAACAGCGTACAGTATCTAATACGGGTTCTTGATGGTGAAGCTACTGTGTCTCAGAGGTCTGTCAATGGTAATAATACGATGAATCCTCGCATCATGGAAGTTGCAAAACGTATATCTTGTTTTATTCTCGACTGCGTAGACAACGTATTCATGAGTTGCTTAGAAACATCGACACCGATGTTAAGCATCGTAAGTAGCCAGGTGTTTGGGAAAAGCCATTGTTTGTTTTGGTGATTGTAACTGAAGTGTGGGAGACGTGGTCTGCTTGTGGCTTCGCTAGTGACTCATTAACGATTGACATATGATTCGTGATGGACTTAGTTTCTTAATTAGTTAATTTCATACAGTTCTCACAGATAATATGGACATACTTGTATAATAATGTATGTTAATTTATATTGATAATTTTGCTATACTTGTGATCGATAGAATAGAGATCTCTTCATCACTTTTAATTTCTTCTCTTGTTATTTAATTTTGCGAGAGTATTTTATATGGATTGCCTTTCTTCAGACTACAGTTCCTATATATTTGAGTATGAAATTAAAATGCATTAAAAACTGTGAATATTGATAGTTCTCCTTTTCCCGTGCGATGGCTGTTAACAATCTAGTTCAATTGTTGGCTCCGAAGTAAAGTGTGCCGCAGACTGACTCGGAGGTTAAACGGATGCAAATTTTAGTCGAGTTGACTAACCGCAGTCGGGCTCACTTCTCCGAATGTGTTCGTTACATTCTAACAGATCTATTTATCTCTCAGTGCGCCTTATACAGCGGATGTTGATTTGTTTATAGTGTAGTTTTGTTTTGTATAGAGACGGCAGGAAAATTGCAGTCACACATTAATAATACTTTAATTTATTAAATTAATCTATGTATATTAACGTAAATAAGACTGCCATTTAAATTAATAACAAAGTTCGTTATAAAGGAATTCTTGACTCCATCGGTCGAAGACATTTGTTTAATACTATTTCTAGTCATAAACTACACTCGTATGAGTCACAATTGACCACTTTAAGTTTTACTTTGTTACTATGTGTGTCAATTATTGTTTGATAATTTGAATGAGTTTGTTTCATTCAATATTCTTCATTATTCTTTCAAATATATTTTAAACTGGTAAGTAACTTCAAACAGTTAGTCCTGGATACAATTTAAATCCTAACCAAATATTCTTTCATTTTAAAACGATATATATTATATAATATTTCCTTACGATACTGGTCGAACTATCTTATCTCCTGTCATATATTCAGTTTTATAAGAACGGCGACTAAAACAATATCATTATGTCTTTATTTTACCCTTACTTCTCCTCGCTATATTTGGATCTTGAGAGTTTATTTTCTTTTTCTGTGAACTTGAATTCAAAAGGAAGACGTAGAGTTTCGTCGGTAAGTCATCGTGTGGTCATTAAAGTAACCGTGGGGCATGCATAACGGCGTCTACTGCTCGGATACACTGGCCGGCCATTCGTTAGGTTCGCGCGAGGCAAATCGGTGGTAGCTGTGATATATCGCCTCGGTGACGATGGACGGAGATCGAAGGTGCCGGCCGTCGTCTTTGCTGAGTTGCGTGTCAGACGAAATGTGTTAAATAGTCGAAATATGGACGTAGAAATATATTTTAAATAAATAGTTATGTCTTATGGAGTAGTAAGGCTATGAATAGCCAGAACACCACAGTGGATATATATTTTATTATTTTTTATTAAAACCCATTCAGATTTAAAATAAATTTTTAATGACGTCGTTAAATTCTTAAGCACTTAATATTACCGCCGATAATCTTTTAATCAAATGGACGTTTTAAAGTTAATCTGTATCGGGCGTGTAGTGTGGAAGCAGTAGACTTTGTCACCTGTCACCCGCGCCCCGCTATCGCTCTACCCGTGTGATTCATCATAGCCTCGGCGCGGTGCTTGTTCGCTCGTTCGCCAATTTGTCACAATCGCTTAGCCGCCGCCCGTCGCCCGACGTCCGAACGATCTTTCAAGTACCTTGACCATTTGTTCGGTCGTGTAGAATTACTTGGGAGATCGGCGATATGTGATTTTAGAGTGAAAAAGAGTTTTCTTGAAAGTTGCATTAACTGAGATTTGTTTTGATTTAACAGTTGCATACGATTGTCAATAGTAGAGGAATGTAAACTACTTATAACATTGAAAAAAAAAAGTTTATAGAAAGCCTAATATGTAATAGAGGACGATGAGGCTTACCTCAAAACCTACCTTTTTCTTAGAAAAGGAGAGAAGAAAGAAGCGATCTTCCCCTTCCTGTCCGAAGGGGAAAATCGCCCAATGCCCCATCGGTATCTATAATGAAACGAACACATAACATAATATATTTATGTAAATATGTTACTATTTTGTTACTTCCATGTACAAGACGGCCCGTTAGTGTAATTCCTGCTGTAGGTTTCATAGTCGCCGTTCGTCGTCGTGGTTGCTGCTGATATCTGTCGACTGCTGGATGTAGGCTTATCCCATTGATTACCCCAAAAGACCGATCCCATGTCGCGTCTCTCTTGTGCGCTCCCGCAACCTTGACCAGATCATCGGTTCATCTTGTGAGAGGCCAACCTACGCGTCGCACTGTACGTCGCCGCTTTTCCAGGACTTTATAGTAAAGCAATTTGTTTTTAACTTTATTCAACAATGCAAAGTGTGCTCTAATTCTAAAAGAGTGGGTGGGCTCCCTCACATAAGCGAAGATACTCGTGTATAACATAGATTTGTTAGGCTGGGCTCTTTTGATAGTTGCTTTTTGCGTTTCAAACGATAAATAATATTTTTTTTAGGTTACTATGCACTAGTGTTAAAAGCTATCTATTTGCGTCCGGTGTCGAAGTGATGCGAATGTTTATTTTGATACATTTCAGCCGTTTCCAGTAACTGGGCCGGCTCACTACCACGTGCTCGAGGTTCATTGGACTATATCAAATATAAAACTAAAGCAATCGTTATATGTTTATGTGCCTAGAATATTTTTATTACAAACTTGATAGCCTTATATTTATTTATGGCGAGCCAAGTGTATTGTCGTTTCGTATAAAATCTGGGTGAAACTATAAAATGAAATTAAAAACTCATTAGGCCTTAAATGTGACATTTATTTAATCTATTTGCAAGTTCCAAAATATAAATTTTTCATTAGTTATATTAATTGGTTATTATTTTTTATTTATTTATATGTCTATTTATCAACAACAATACAACACCATTACAAAGTAATTTCAATTCGATACTGTCTGATACAATTTTATTTACAATAGTCTTACAAATAAAAATATAATAATAACAAATCAAGTACTATAAAAAATACATAATCTTACTTACACAATCTTCTTCCTAGTGATTTTTTTTTTTTTTAGTAGATATGTGTCCTTGTGTTTTCTTGTACTATAATCACTGATACTGTTTCTCGTCTTAAACATACTTATGCTGTTCTGTTGTGTTTTGTTTACACATTTAGAATAAACCAAAATAATAAATATGCAAGTTTATAATAAAGATTGTGGACGTTATCCGTGCGTCCTACCGCGCGTTATCGCCGCATCCTGCGCAGTTGACCCGTGCCCTGATAACCTTATCACTGCGCACTGAGGGCGTTTACTCCGTTGTTTAGAATAGTGGTTCCCAAAGTTGACTAGGGTTGGTCCCATCTAAAAAAATTGCCAATCTTTGTTTTAGAACAATTGGAGCATAAATATTCATAATACTCAGATTCCCTAGTAACGAATCAAGGACCCACTTAATGCCATCTTATTTGCTCTAATTAAATATAATTAATAAATATATTAAATAACACACTACAAAAATAAATAACATTACCAATGTGAATTAAGGACTTTTGTGTCCAGAAACTAAACTTGAATGGAATTTTCATTACTTAATAGTCTACAGAATAGATTCTACATTTTAGGGCTTATTACATATAATTATATTCACTCATACGGGATGATTCGATATTCCTCCAATATTCATTAAAAATTGTACAGTAATTAGAAATTAATTTAATTTTAATTTTTAAATCAATCTCCTTAAATATTGGAATTTACATTGTGTCGCTTGTTTGCAATCATTTATTTATGGATCCAGCAGGAAAACCAACTGCAATGTTTCAATAAGTGACACATGCTTACGAGTTGGTCGATGAACTTATAGTTAACTGAATAAATGATTATTTATCGTGGCATCATCTAAACGTATTTTTTAAATTAAATTTCTTATTACTGCTTGCTGATTTATCATTTTAAAAAACGTAAATTAACTGCTGCAACTAATAAAATAAAAATCACCAAAAGTAACAATCAAGGTCACTTAGCCTACGGTTGAGAGACTGCGTGACTGCGTGACTTGAGGCACGACCTGGACCTTGGCTAAGTTTGTGTGATCTCTCAATTATTTCGTGTTGAATTTAAATACTTAACTACATTTAATTCCTGACTTTACACGTTAAATCAACCGTTTATTTTTCTTAAATTATTAAAAGTTTCGTGAGACATTTTTCATATTTAAAACATATCCATGTCATACAGTGAAAGAAAAAGCAAATTAAAAAGGAGGGGAATAAAATGCTTAATTTTTTTAATCAACAACGATTACAAACTGTTCACAAATAATTTCATCAAGCTCCCTTTCATTTAAGAAAATAATTCTCTGTTCTTACGTGATCTATATTGATTTTGAGGTAATAGTAGTATGTATACAATGTATATTATATACTGTTACCTACATTTTTTTGTCAAATACATCAACCGAAGACCGCAAACTGTGGAAGAGTGTCGATAGATCAATGTCTCAAACCCTTTCCTTTCGTGTCTTCGGAATTACCTGTCCTCCGCCGGCTCACAATCCCGGACAAACCGTCAAACAATTGTGAAAAGGGCTCCCAATAGATGTTTTCTGTCAAAGGCTCGACGGACGGCGTTGTTACCCGTCCGGGATCTATGGCTATCCCGATCCCGGCTTGCTCCTGTCTCTCCCAGCCGGCGCCTACTTGTATTCCGAGACTATACAACCGTCACGGTTCCTTATTTGATTCGCATCTTATTCTCGTTTATTGAAATATACGTCCTGTTAGTATGTTCTTTTGGTGCAACTCTTTGACAATAGGAAATGTTTATTTATGATAGGAATTATTTTTAACCGATTTCATAAAAAGAGGAATTTGTCCGTGTTTTGATTTAATAGATTTATGATGAGACGTACCGTGGCTATAAATGACTGTACATAAATAAATAAAATTATATGAATTTGAAGTCGGTTTTGTTTTTTATTACAAAGTTAAAGGTTATCAGAATACGACTGTAAAGCGAAAATAAGTTAATAATTGAGTTGGGTTGCCAATTAAAAAATTCTTCGAATATTAGTACACATGTCTGACAGAAATAACTTACAAATTTAAACCATTTTTTCGTACGAAATAAGAAATCGACGTTATCGATCGAATCGGTTATCGTGTTAAAATTTGGATTTTAATTTTATACTTTAATGAAAAAGGTAAACTTAAAGTAACTTTAAATTCAATATTTATACAAATAAAGATTGATTGCAATCGTCGTCGTTATAACGTCACAAACCTCCATTCTTTGAGCTATCATCGCCTCTTGCACTAAGCTACGATATAAAAACTGTCGTCGTGTTGAGTTAGTGATATGTAAGAACAAACGCGGTGTAGTGTGTCGCTTCAATAGACTATTACAATGAACACGATACTGGTACAGTCGCGTACATTAACAATGAGAGGGATGAAGGAAACATTAAAATACTGAAAATACCAGAGAATTCAGAGCGCAGGAAAATATATTTTTTGTATGTTCAAAATCTATGTTTAGTAATTATTTTGCACATTTATGAAAACATATAGGTTATTTTTTTTTTAATATACCTTGATGCTTGACCACAATCTCTCCTTGGTGGAGATGCAGTTTGGTAACACGAATAATTTAAAAGGATTCGTAAAAAGATTGACATTACTCTTCAGTGAAATTCAATGGACGGGTTACATTGAAAACCAATTTGAATCAGTTTGATACTTCCAATCGGTTCTTTTCGATCGTTTATTTAAATGTTCGTTGTTCCGACTATGAGAGGATGGAACAATTTACTACATGTTGTGCAACTGATTGTACAGGCGGTAGAAAAAAGTTATAAAGCACGTGAGCGGAAAGTGGAAGAGCCTAGATGTTCCAGGATTATGCGACACGAATGTGTAATAACAGATACGCACGCTTACACTTCACAGCACCGTAGATGTGTCGCATATACTGTACTATATTCGCAATAAGCTTTGTACCCAAATATTTTCGTTGTCAAAAAAACATACAATCTATCACACATCTAACTGTCATCTCTAAGATCTCTGATATTAATAAAATAAATTATAATCATTACTATATATGGGATAATTTTTTAATTAGATAATAATAATTTTTTTTAAATATTCCTTAATTACAGGTAAGTTTTTCACTGTCGTTAGCGGGCATGGCTTTGGAAACGTGAGTAGTGGTTTGTGATTAATTAATATTAATTTAAAATAATAACTGTTGATGAAGCACGATCTAAAGATATTATTTATGCAGCTATCTGCTGCTGAAGGGATGTAAACGTTTCATTAGTTAGGTATTAATAATTAATCCAATATGGTGATAAGAATGGGAGACAATATATATGGTCTGTATTTTAGTTTGACTAACTTTATAAGTGGTGAAGCCATAGCAATGTTAGTGTCACATGTTTTTATCCGATTGGCGCGAGGGTAATGTTTCTCGCGGGTATGTATGTATTTCTGTATGCTATGTCCGTTCCATTGTGCATATTTGCAGCTTAAACGGTTTGAACGATTGATGAACGTTGAGGTGTCATTCGATACTTATTCTCCCTTTAGGTTTATTGATTTTTTTTTAATTATTAGTAGTTTTAGAAATAAGTCCGCTAAAATTCCAACCGGTGCTTACTTCAACATAACCAATAACTTTATAAAACATCGTTATGTAATAAACAAGTACTGGCTCGAACTTACGCTCCACTGTTAAGGTAATAGCTGTCGATCAAAATTTACTAGCCATAGAAATAGATGATTCCGTAAAATTTAAGATTTTTATGTACATCTTCAAAATGAATCGTAAACATAACTATGTTTACGATTCATTTTATTTCGTTTTGTTGGTAAACGGCCGTAAGAGATGGTCAGTAACGTTACTCATATTGTAAAGTTCTTGTGTAAACTAAATAAATTTAATAAAGTTTAAATGTCTTATTGTTGATAAAAAAAAGTGAAATACAAACATATTCAAATTTAAATATTTTTATCTGTGGTTTTCTTGTCTCAGGTTGATGCCAGCTGCTTTTCCAATAAGATTTCGCTTTTTGGATTCATGGCTTTATTCTTTTCGTTTATGTGTCATCTAATAAAAATATCTATGTAACTTCTGGTTAATGTCGCTTCGCAGAAATTGTTATAATCGCATCAGTCATTTTAAAGTTTCCTCAGTATTCATATTTTGTCGTTCGTCTAACATCGTAAGCCATGTTTATGTTAAAATGGCGAAAAAGATTTTGATTCGCCGATAAAAAAAATCGTAGGAACAAGTTTCTCTTACATTTATTTGTAACGCTGCCCTCATCTGTCTAGCTACTGAATCTTCTGGTGCTGTATAATGTATTCTAGAGACATCGATATTCAGCACTCAGTTCGATTTATGGGACAAATTTTATAGTTCACGCTCGTAGCGATGTAGGCCAATGGTGTCGGGTCGAGCGGATCGGCACCCGAGGAAAGCCTATAGAAAATTTGTTGAGAAAAACTGTACAGAGACGAGTAATCTAAAATGTGCTGCCTATTGGGATTCCTTCTATCTGTTTTCTTATTCCATTCAGCTTAAAAATGTTTTGCTTTTGGACCAAGTAATTTGGGCTACACCACACTACTAGCTAGTAACAATACCTCGACTATTGTGGCGTTGTAAACGTTTTTAAAATTGCATACATTTTACGTAAATATAAATTAATTAAATAGATAAAACAAACACATAAAATTAAACAGTACATTGATAAAAAAGTTGTTACTTTTGTGCGTGGTTTAATATTTGTACGGTAAAGTTGTCGGCGACGTGCGAACTGTCCGACAATTGGAAAGAATTTCACAGCCCGTGGGAAATAACGGAATTTGCTTTTGTTGCGTTACCGCCGGCGCTGCGCCGATTTTCGGCTTCGACTTCGGCCTTAGTTGAGAGAGTTGTATTTGTGAGGCTTTTTTTAATCAAAAAAGCTTCCATTGCTCCACTACGAATTTTTCAAGGAATTCCTTGAAAGAAGATAAAGCGTTTTTATTATTATACCGACGTCTGCATATATGACTGCTGCACGCCAGTAATACGTTAGTCACGTAAGTTTAGAGCAACTTTATGGAAAAGTTTATTATATGTTAATGCCGGTATAGGTAGTCGGTACTCATGAACGGCACGCCAAGCACGAAAAAAATTTAATGTTCAAGGTCAATATGACTTTACCTGTTAATAAGGATTTCGATTTCTTTTACGTTTCTGGTAACGTCTTTCAGTTTTGTTCTTGCGCCGAACCGTTTGACCCATTTACAGCTCGCGTACAACTTGTTCGATTGCCACGAAACCATAGCGCGAATGGGAAACTGCTTTTTAAAAAGGTTGAAATGTTTTTTAAAGATCTTTTGTATCAACTATTTGTATTGTTTGGGCACTCTTTTTGTTTTTATCAAGTGTTGGTTGAGGGTCAATATTTTTTTCTATTTTTATATTTAATAGTCAATAATCTCGATATTCTCTTTCTCTTTATTACAAATACCAAGCTTTGTCTGATCTGATCCTAACCATCAACTTGAGTTACTTCGTCTTTGCGGTCGTGGTTCTGTTATTCCACTCCTTTGGGCTACTTACTATTTTATTGGTCGAAATTAGCTCGTAGCTGTACTTTAGTGAAAAAAGAAAACAGAATAATAGGTCAAAGCGATTATGAGCCCACAAGACGGCGATCTGTCAGCAATCTCCTCACACAGACAATTAAGCGCACCGATTAGCATAGATACCAATCTCGCCCACTAATTCCGTCGGCCACATCTCAAGTACTTCTCAAAACCCTTATTTTTTGCTCGCATCCCGCGCAATGGCTCCCTTTTGTGTCGTTGAGCTGCCCGGATACTTTACATTGTTGGTCTAGTGATGTACTATATAGGTACAGTTTTACATTTGAACTTTTAAACAACATTTCTTAAATTTGTGATTCAAAAAGATAAGTGTAGAATTCTTTGTCTAGGAGGATTAAAATTGTTTCATTGCATATATAATTTATGCTAGTTTATTATTTTCAAAAAAAAAAAATAACCTAATACTTGACTATAATCCCACCTGAGGCTTAGTGGCGACGTAGTAGATTAGTGAAAAAATTGTATACACTAGTTTAGCAATAGCCTATTCACTCCCTCTTGAAGATATCCTCATCAGGTCATCACTCATCTTGCTCGAATTCTTTGCGCATATACATAAAATACTTTGCTGTAAATTCATATGTTTTGTTTCTAAATAGATGCTCTCTTATCGTTACTGATTGAAAGAAACTACTTTATTTAAAACTTTTAAATATACCTATACCTAAAAAAATAAAAAAATGGTTACAAGAATCAAATTATATGCCTTTAGGTTAAGACGCTTTAATTATTTGGAATTCAGCGCGTACTGGAAGCATTCTTTTCCAGCAAAAAGTTATTAAGTTTTTTGATTAAAAAATACTCGAGCTAATTTGGCGTGCTTCCACATTTGCAAGAATAGAAATGGAATTCCGCGCGGACACGGACTCCCGAGAACTGGTACGTTTCATGTTACATTTGAACTTGAAATAAAAAGGTATATTTTATTTTTTTCACATTTAATATGTTTAATTTGTTTTATTGAATCATAATACGGGTTGGAAAATTAGTTGCAATAAAATCACAGGAACAAATTATATCTACTTGTAGGAGGCTCTGTCATCGAATATCGTCTTTTAAATTGATCAATACATTTCAATTAATTCATCTTCATTTTCCGCATAATATTCAAATCGTTAAACTAGTAAGTTAATATTTAATATCGCAGTAATAATTTTGATGTAATTAGTAATTTCGCTACAACTTGATCGTGCAGTTGAAAGGTCGACGCATTTGCGCTGCGGCAGATGTTGCAACTTGTGATTGTTTCGAATAATATGTATATTGATTAGTCGTTTGCTTTTTTTCGAACATTCATTAAAATGACGAACCTCGTGCTCATTGTTCCCCGGCTAGACAAGGATATCCTGCGGAGCGTTGTCGGTCGAATTGGACGTTGTCCAGGCGCGACAAATGTCCTTGCGCCTTGTACGCTGGGCGACACATGTTCGGCGTTATCTTGCATGGGCATCGAATCCGAATCTTACGCGAGCACTTTGCAGGCATTCAACTTTTAATTGCTAATCGATTGCCGCATCGGGAACTTGTATTCGGGTTAATTCTTTAAAAGATTCAATTGCGCTTCATTTTGTAATCAATTTGTTTTGATTAAAGTTCTTGTTTTCAATGATTACACGCTGCATTTTATTAAAATATTTTTATAGCATTTACTAAGAATACCTTATTAGTCTTTTCTCGATAGACATTTAGTTTTTTTTAGTAGAACGATGAAAACGAGGAAGCGGCTCTTTTGATGTTATCTGACCTACGCTTTCCATCGATATATTTGTAGATAAGTTGCCTCTTTGCGACGACCCGTTTATATATTACTACTGCTGTCACTGACTTTATCAATTAAATTAATTTATTAACTGTTTACCCTCTTCATTGAAAAACTAATCGGTGGTAACATCTCAACATGTAAAAACTCTTTTTACTCGTTGTTCGTTTTTACGCATTGATTTCTTAAATACATCATGTATTATAATTTTAATATTTGTTGTAATGAATGCATTAAATAAAAATAAAAACATACAAACAATTTCCGCCATAAAATATTTAACTAGTAATAACTATCAACTATCGATAATGAAATATAACACAGCGCATCCCTAATCCGATGCTTTTCTGTCGGTCTTTGTTCGCCAGTATTTACGGCTCTTCTTTGACGTATCACTTGTCCCGACACGTCGGTAACGGTTCCAACAGGTCCCGACGTGAATGCCCTTCAAATAATATTTGGAATGGTCCCGACGACTTCTCTGAAGGGCGATGATAAATTGACAAAAAGTAATTGTTATTTGAAGTGTAGAAAATGTATTTGCGTTGCGTTGATTGTGCTTTTTAGGAAGGGATTTTACAATTTGTTACTTTTTAACACAAACCAGTAGGTGTGATTTGTTCTTCTGTATTTTTTTTATGTTTTCGCTTCATCAAACCAGTGCCTGGACGACCTTAAATTTTGTTTTAAATACTTATGTAACATTTACTCTCTGTCTACACTGAACATGGTAGAAGATGGAGAAGTTTGTTATTGCTCCTTGAAGAATACTATGAAAGAAGATAGAAAAAAAACTATCGTTTAATTCAAAATTCAAAGCGGATACATTAAATCCGAATCGCAATCAGGCGGACGGAATTCCCCAAACGCGGGGGCGACGTTCCGAGGTGCCATTTTGAAATTCAGCCACGTTGCTCAGGAGACGTCGTTTGAATATGCATCGACCGGCCGCTGGGAGCAAACTGTCTGTACTTGCGAAACAAAGTGCCGGCGGAAAGATCACAACTTCTCTACCTGACTGTACTTTGAAAACTCTAGCAATAGATGATGGTAACTTTTTAAACAGCGAGGCGGTTAAGCCTTTCGTTGCACCTTACATTAAAATAACATTTGCTTACCGTGAATTGTAGTTACATAATAGTAATACTAGAAAGTACAGCCATATACATATGAAGCCGCTACATGTTCGCGAATTTGTGTTAACTTCTCAACAATATAGCCGGTCTGTATCAATAAAGTTAAATGAATTCTTGCGATTATATTATGAGCGGACTATACGCATACGGACCGATTGGCGCAGTTGGTAAGATGCTTATCATTCACGCCACAGGTCGTGGGTTCGACTCTCACACAGGACAAACATTTGTGTGCATGAACATGTTTGTTTGTCTTGTGTGCCTGCCTAGCTTGGCGATTATGGCACATTTCCCCCAATCATGCGACCAATGGGGAGGCCTATGTCCAGAAGTGGACGGTCATAGGCTGAGGTGATGATGATGATGATATTATTTCAATAAAAATATCACTTTATATTAAATATGTTTATGATCGCTTAAACATTAAATATTAGGTCCTTACACATGAAATTGGCGTTTTGTATGGGAGGAATATAGTCTTTTTAATTAATCAAAGTATGCATCGTTGTTATCTGTGCACTTTTGCCATCTCATAGGTAGTTTATTGATCCCTTTACTAAAAGAAACCATGGGGGCGAGAATCAATAAACTCTTTGAAGGCGGTTTGGAGTGCCGCATCAGAGTTGAATTTTTTCCTTGTAAGAAGTTGTCCAAATTCCGAAAAAAATGGTAATCTGTTGGAGCAAGGTCCGGGAAGTACGGTGGATGTCGCAGACATTCCAATTGTAGCTCATCTAA
>DWLR01002746.1:0-14758 GCA_018246295.1 Papilio alexanor hazarajatica | reverse complement strand
TTGATTCACGCTCTATTTATATACTGTGGTGAAATGCTCTAGAAGCTTCTACATTGTTCTAGCAATCGATCGAAAAAGTTTGAATGAATGTTTAGAAAAATTACAAAATTTCTTCAATGTCTTAAAACAGAATGTACGTCTTACAGATCTTACAGTAATTCGTATAACACGGTTTTTTTGTTCCGCGTTATAGGAAAACGCGTTGTACGAGCATTCTCCTAAAACGCACCGTTATGATCTCGTATAACGCGTTATATACAAATGATTCGCCTTCAACGTTTCTCGCTAAAGGGGGCTTAAAACAAATATTAAGAAAAAAACTATGTTAAATAAAAACTTATATAACGTTGGAAATCCCCACGTAATATGGGGGAAAACACGCGTTATATACGATATAAGTGGTATATGAAATCGCGTAATATAAAAACGCGTTATAAGAGTATCGTGTTATAGGGTTGATAACTGTATTATTTTTAATCACTTAATTAATATGTCACGTTACAATCATTATAAAACTGGTCGTTAAATACAAAAACAATGTTCAAGTCGGATTTCCAGTTACATTGTTGGTTTTACCCAATTCATGCGGAAAGACCACAAACGTCTATCTGTCACCTTTTCTCCAAGTCATTAGATCTCAAGAAAGTGTTACGTCAAAGGTATTTTACAACAATTTGCGTAGTCTTGTATGATAAATTATATGAGATAGATTTTTTACTATTCCAACTAAGCTTAAACGGTTTTGCTAGAATATGGGAAGCGACAGTAGTCGCATCGCCATGCGAATACTGTAGCTGCGGATTCGAACTCACGACTTCAGAATTGGTATTCCGTAGCCTGTCATTAGGTTAGCGCTTCAAATGCTTCACATTGTTTTTTTTTTAGGATAACGTAAACTATAAAATTATGTAAATATTTAATAAAAAAAACTTCAGCAATTAAGTACAATCAAGTCGTATGAGCCTGGAGTTTTAGTTTGGTCAAAGTCTCTTGACTTCCCTCTTCTTTCGTTTCTTCCTTCTTCTGCCTTCACTTTTATATAAAGATAGCACAGTTGCAAATCCGATCTTTTTGTATTTTATAAGTGGTGAGTTAACCTTTCCAATACAACTTTATTATTTACACTGATTTGTATTCATAAATATTATACTGTTACATTAAAAAATTGCAGACGTGGCCGCCAAATAGTTTTCGTATATTATATTAATAAAATGTATAACCGGTTTTTGCCATGCGATACTTTTAACATGGCTAAAACCAGTTATTTTCAGTAGATAGATTTTATACAACTATGGAATATATTTTGTTATTTTTTTTATCTAACTTCATTGGAACTTAATAAACTAAATAAACGATAATAAAAATAATCTTGCACGATTTTTCGCCGAATAATAAATAGTGTAGAGCAGGGCTAGTTGAGGAAATTTTCACTTGAGCAGATATAGCTCCTAAACCATAAATCTTAATGAGTTGTTATGCAACCTGGTGGATTAGTCATTTATCCCTTTGCAAAAGTGTCCATAGTAATTTATTGCTTGCTTAATTGTATTTAAGAGCTGCAGCTATTTAAATGCAGTAAGTCGAACATGCTCAACGTACCCCATAGGTGGGTTGAGTTGAGCAAGGGCATGGGGCAAGTTGAGCACTCAGAATGTCTAACCAAACCAAATGTTAATTAGAGATGAAATAAAATTTCTGTTTAACAATCAACTGTTTATTTATAGTCTTTTAGTGACCAAACAACAAAACTTAAAGTAAGTTTCTTCCAATAATTAACTGAAAATAGAATCAACAAAACATCAATGTATCAAGATTAACTTTAGGATTAGATTCAGTCTTTCTGTTCAAAATGGGACTTAAATATTTATGTTATTATCAAAATAGCTTATATCTTAAAATAAAATATTAATAAGATCTTAGAAACTTAATTGTTGTTGTCACAGTTGCAATTGACACAAACGAAACTAAGACCAGCACCTGGCACACATTTTGTATATATATGTCCATTCCCTACTGCAAACTTGACAATGGATTCCAGTTTTTCCTAGCTAATAGCTTTCGTAACAAATCAGACAGGAATAATCATCATCATTGCATGACTGAACCTTGACTGAAGTACTTTTTTTACGGACACAAATCTTTCTTTTTCTATAAATGTTCTTTCTTGGCTTTTTAACTTTTTTTGTGGTTTCATTTTTTTGCTCTTCTAAAGCGTTCTTTTCGGGAGTGTCGGTTGTTTCAGTGTGTAGAATAGCAGCTTTCCTCTTTCTTCTGTTAGTTTTGGATACTTTTCTAGGGCCTGCCTTTGGGGATGGTCGAACAATTTCCAAAAACATGTGTTAGTTTAACCGGCTTGTTTTCTTTGTTGCTTGGACTAGTTTCAAGTTCAGCTTGGCTTTTTTCAGAGTCTCATTATCGTTGTTGCATAACCCATGGATGAATTACCACATTCATTATATTTCTTCAAAAATCTTGCCAAAGTCATCCGTTTGATACCGAATTCTTTAGTGGCGGCATTTACACTTTCTCTCTCATCGTTGACAACCGATGCAGCATTATTTAAGTTTTCAGTAGCGTAAAAATAGTCTGTTTTTGTAGTCTTTTTTTATAGTCCGTATCCAAAAAAAAAGAAAAAAACTTACATTACTTTTGTTCTAAGTCGAGAGGCTAGTTGAGCAACTAACTCAACTAAAACCAACCCGAAATTTTAAAACAAAAGTGATGTTATGAAAAACGGTAAGAATTATACCCAGAACCTCTACACATATCAATAGTACAATAAATTTATGTAAGATTGAGATTTACCTGATTGAAAATAGATAACATTTGACTAATACAGACGAAAACTTGCGGTAAACGAATTTTTTACTTTATGGTCACAAAATAAACAATGAGCACGTGTGCTTCACTCCATCAGCAAGTCGCTACAGGGGGTCGCGCGATGAGTTCCTTTCGCAAGACTTTCTTTCCGCTATTTGAAGCCTACACGTGCGGTGCCTAGTTTTCGAGATATTTCGATTGGCCAACTTGCTCGTATGCTCAACTAGCCCCGCCCTACCCTTACGTTAAATAATATCAAATTATGTAAAATAAGTATTTCGATAAATAATTTTCCGCATAAACGGAGGTAATAAACTACGTTCAGAACGACAGGAGACACGTAATTTCTTCCTTCTTTATTGAATCTCGACATCTGTTCTCCATAATGTCTGGCAAAATTTATCCAGCTAGTTGTTGCGGATATCTATGGTTAACGATGAATTTCTCCATTAGGTGAACTGCTTATCTGCCTCCATCTTCTGTAGATAAAAGCTAAATTACTAAGTAGGTAGCAGTGACGGACAACAAACAATGAAAGAGCAAATCGTCGTAAGAGACAAATTGTATTCTATTTTTGCTAGCTTTAAACATAACAAATATGACACCTCCCAGGATAATATTCCGTGTCAGCGTTTGTCATGCACTTAAAATAGTTTCGCTACGGTTTCCTTAAAACTTAAACTAGTATTATATCTTTACAACGAAATAATTATGTACAAAGGCGACATTTCTTTTTAATTATCCATTAATTAATGTGTGCATGGCTCAAGCTTGCGGTGTTTTAAAAATAATATTGCCAGTGTTAAGAATGGCTTAAGGCTTAAGAATGGTATCGGAAGAAGGATCAAGAACTCTACTACTGTTCAAGATCATTGCATAAGATCTTCTATCTTGTGGGTCATGAGCGACACGGACAGCACGGATCTCTGGCGTACAGGCGTTCGCAGCGGATTATATGTATGTTATGTGACATTTTATATTGTATTCACACATATTCATGAACTCGTTTTCGATGGTTACATTTTTTGAAACCGTATAATAAAATCAATATATTTGTTTTTAACGTTTTAATTGGTTGTTGATATAAAATGTCATCGTGACTATCGCCCGGCGCATAATTCTACAAATAAATACCATCAATAAGCATGATTGTGATATCTATAAAAATATTATATTTAACTCTCAAACCCAAACAAGACAACTCGATACAGAAAGGGATTTTTTTTAATTAGTTTTTTTTAAAAAGTAAATAGTAATACAGTATATTTTAATACCAGTCAGTTTTCTTTCAAATGTAATATGTACGTGTTATCTTCAAAGATTTTTCCCGACATCGCACCGCCGTTATTTTTTTAAATATAATCTAATGTATTGTAAAACATATATTCTATTAGTGGAATAAGTAATCTATTGTACATGGCTAATTCCTGAGGCTACTCGTCTCGTTTTAGAAAAACTTGTGTTGCTATGTTTGACAGAATCACCAATACTGCGTCCGGTATGAGGACTTCGTTATATTTTTATCGACATCGCATTTCGTTCTACGTATTGTTGGTGTTTATTTGTCGATTTATGCGCAAAGTACTAGAGTGGAGGCATGACAACCGCTTGATGGTATAGTGGTAGTCAACGTACTTGTAACTCCTTTTAACGTTAAAAGTATTGGGATGTCTAGTACCTACATACGTAGGTTTCTCAAAGGATATAAATACGTCACGGGCAGTTGGGGGCCCGATTTTTTTTTTGACGTCTATATATCCGTCGTCTGGCGGTTAAAACTTTCTATATGTATTACATCGAGGAATATAGTGAAAAGAAATAAAAGACAAAATTATTTTATATCGAGGTGTAAGTTTATTCGCATAACAATTTTTCATACAAATTCCCTCGTTTTGTACACACCTTTTCATGGTTTTGTTTTGTAGTTATCTTTTATAAAAGTTGACTCTCTAAAATTTAACATATCGTCATGTCTGTTCCCTATATCTAGTTCGCTTCACCGCAGCGGTTAAAACATATAATAAAGGATTCACTAAGGCAAAAAGTATTATTAGGGGGAAATAATAATTACCGCGGACAGAGATAGTATAACGAAATAATATACAAGTAAAATGTGTTTCCATGAACACGGAATGGGCTCTTATCGCGTAGTTTCAGCCTTCCATAGTCGATCGACGTGGCAATTGGCGCGAGCGGGCAGGCGGCCGAGTGCCGCGTGGGGAAGTCCCGCCCCCGCACCGCACCCGGCCGACTACGTTTACAATTCTTCTAACGGACATTGCACAACTCACACTGGTATCGGTGGACTGGCCACGAGGCTGCCAGACACAATTAATAAGAAAAAAAAATCCTCACTAAATAACAACTAAAATCACTTTAAAATGTACATTATTCATCTTATTCAAGTTTAAAAAAATTCTAATCTGCTACAAAAAAATTAGCAAATTTAAATACAAAGATCACCTAGTCCATCTATGTAAAAATTAATCACCACTTAAGTATTAGCGAAACACAGGAGCGAGTGATTGTCGCATCGCGACCACTCATCGGCTTATTATGCCTTCCATTGTACATTCAACGAATGAATAGCGAAACATATTGCGTTGACACATTAAAAATAAAAAAATGACTGTACATTTTATATGTAAATATTTGTACATATTGCACTCTGAAGTAACAAAAAATTATTAAGAAAAAATCTGTCAAAACGAAGAATATATACGCAGAACAAAAAAGCAATTATCTCAATAGACACAAATTGAATGAAATAATTTTGTGATCACAATTTTCGTAGCTCGTATATATAAGTCCCTATGGCTTACAAAGCTTACAAAAGATAAATACGGAGGTAATTTACAAAAAAAAATACTTCTACCCAAATAATATAAAAATAACAACAGCCATCTGTACTTTCTTAGATGAATAAAATTAAACATATGTCAAACATATGACGATAAAGTCTAAAGGTACCTATTATATATACAAATTTTAGTGGATACAGCGGACCCATACCCCGTAGTCCTCGCGTTGGTTGTTGACTGGACGTGTCACGTTTGGCCACCACGGTACTCGTTCCCATTGGAAAGTAAACAGTTTTGAAAAAGTATTGAAGGACAACCGGTGCGGCCCCAGAGCGTGAACACCGAACCGAAACAATGTCATAAACGTCAAGCGTGACGTTGTCACGTCATCGACATCTTTTAATCCTTCACAATTTATTCAGGATTCTGTAACTTTTACGCCCCCCACCCCACCATTTTACACTTTCTCTAAAAACGCTGAGAGAAACCATAAAACAGTAGTAGTCGTCATGAAGAAAATCCACAGGCCAACAGCTCGGTGTACACGCCGCGAGGTTTGACATGCCCCTCCCCTCTCTGCCCCCATCCGTCCCCCGAATATGCGTCGCTCGGATCTCGCGCATCCCAGCAAGCGATATAAACTTATCATCGTACTAATGTTTCATTATCAGCTAAGACACAAATTATATTAACGTATTCCCATTACTCATTACGTTTCTCGTTAAGAGATTATTAACATTAGATCCTTAATAAACCTATTATAATTTCGAAATCGAATAATATGTATCAAACGCGACCGGCTGTGCACCGACGGGGTCCGTAAACTATGAAGCTACACGTAATGAGTCCTACGCGTCGAATGATGTACAACAATTTACTTATCGAATGGCAGTAATAATCGTGATGAGCCGAGATCGCCTCGGGCGGCGTACATCGCGTCTCGGTATAAGGCATCTTACGTAGCGCAAACACATGACGGAACACCGCACGCAATCTACGCACCACAACTGAAACGTTTCGTAGAAAAACCCCTCGCTATGACCGCAACCATACCTGACGCACTATCAAATTACGTTTATAATGGCAGTGTGATTGTTAATACGCCCCTTGACAGCAGAGACCTAAGACACTCGAGTGACGTTTTGTGCTTTTATTATCTCTATATATTTAATAATCGCCTACTGCTAGAGTAAAAATAAGTGTATAATTAGAAAAAATGTACACTCGACATTGCAAAGCATGCGTAAGCGTCTACGAGTATCTAAAGCCATGGCAAACAATGTATTTTAATTCGTCAATACGTAATTTGTAAAGAGAAAACAATTCTAAGTATCGTTTAATTATTATTCTCTCATAGAAAGCTACATCATCAGACTAAACCTATAATTTTTAATTGTGATCGTGCAAAAATTGAATATCACCCAGACGTCGCGAACCACTAATAGCTAGTTAACTTATAAAATGCCGTCACAAAATTTACCAATAGCCATTAACTGTCAAATTGACATGAAATTATTGTAAATATTTTAAGAATACACGTCAACACCGACCGTTTTAAGCTCAAACGATAATATGCAATTATCAGATCATTTATCTTTCTATATAGTTTCTCCTGGAATAATTTTATATGTAAAAAGTGTTTAAATAGCATATCAATTTATGCCATTTTAAATGTTTTTGACTGTTAATTATATTACTCATATTGTTTACTTATTTCCAGTCACTGTTACAAAATAGGTAATTTTAAAAGTTTCCTTGTTAAAATTCTTGTGATGTAAACAATGTATATAGTGTTACATACCAATAGAATTTTCTACAACTCGTGTTGAATAAGAGTACATTTGAGCTAGGTGATATCAGTCAAAAAACTTTTTTAAAAATGTCTAGTAAATAAATAACAGCATACTCGTTAAAATTGTTTTGAACTGCAACTAATTGACTTTTGTGTATTATAAATCCATTAAAGAACTCAATTAAAGAAAATATTTCAAGAAAAAAGTTAAATTGTATGCAAAAGACAATATTTTAAATTAAAACTAATGATATATTTTTTTAATATTGATGGGTAAGCGAAAAAATATTACTATATTGCTAAACTATATAAGTCAATTTCATACATTGAGATATTGTTAGGTAAACGCGTATAAAAAATAATTAAGAAAATGATGCTAGAATTTACTTTTGTGTCATACCGACTCCGTTTTTATCAAATATTAAAAAGTGAGATTGATATTCATCAATAGGTATTTATATTTCAGACTGAAATATAAATACCTACATCAATTAAATCTGTGATGAAGTGTAATCTTTACACGACTTAAAAAAAGAGGATGTTTTAAATATTTTATTAAATGTATTTTATGTTTATTACCTTAGAACTATATCCTTTATGAAACGATTTATTTAAGTTTGAATGTTATCGAACCTTGAGCTCCAAAGATATATCGAAAATTTACATAATGGTAGATTTAAGAGAAGCCCTGTTTGGATTTAATTTGGAATGAGACATGCTATATATAAACATTTAAAACTTAATGTCTTATAAATAAAATTATATGGATGAGAAATTTTCGGCTTTGTTTTTGTTAGGAAAGTTGATTATTTTGCTATAATTGCTCATGTTTTATCACATCACTTTTACTAACACTAGTTGACTTGGTGATACTTTACGTGTTTATTTGTGATGTTCAACGGTTAGTTATTGTTTTACCTTGATACTTTTAATGTTTAAAAATGAATAAACAATTCTGCCTACCCCAGACGCTCACATCTACGCAATGCCGAGCGTTATAAAGCGGTCTAGCGCCGGTCCGCGGTGCAAGCCCGATCGTCACACGCACAAATCTATACGTATATATTAAGAAATGCATTTCCAAAAAACAACAGGCATACAGATCATGTAAATTTCTAAACCACAATATTAATGGCATGTAAAGAAGACACATTCAACACGCACCAAACAGACTCTTACGTTACTAGTAAACATTACAACGACTGATGTATGTTATACGCACTGTGATGCTGGATGACGTCACACTTCATTCACACAACGACTCCACGACACGACAGACATCGAGGGCTTCGAGACGGACACTGATATAGAGAAGTACATCGGAACTTCTCAGCTAACAACAAAAATTCCCAACAACAAATCATTTAAATACATAGATGCCGATCGAATCGTCCTTGCAAGTCCACAAACCGACAAACTGTGATTAGCACGCGTGTACAATACGTCGTCTTTACAACGAGCGACGAAGGTAAACCACGTACGTTGGTCTCACTGCATTGTTTCTAAAAATAAACTTTTTTGTAGACTGTACAAGCAGTGTTCTGTGACATCTGTAAATGTGCAGTAATCTACATAGCTTTGCATTGGAAAACGAAATATTGATCGAATCCCAGTTACCGAGCTATATAACAAAGTAACGGGACATCCACGCTTAACTTATAAAACGTTCATAACTTAATATGTTAAAGTTGCAAGTTCTGGAGTATGGAAACACATCTATGTACTTATAAAGAAGAGACCACAGACATATTCTTTTTCATAATAAGACATGATTGCGAGTATTTTCGAAAAATAGAGAAGAAAATACTTTGCGTAATCAGTGACATTAATAGGACATACGTTAAGCGTTAACGTTTTTTCTATGTATTTAAATATTTGCCAGAAAAGAATGGAAATCACTTGAAAATTATTGTTTTTTTTTACAATGCTTACTGATAACTGAGATCGATTGATTTTAGTATCTATAACATTATATATGTTCCATTTCAACTCTCAACAATGTAGGTACACAGTACAGGTAACGAGAGATAAGGCATATCGTACACGAGCGACAGTCATCGCGGGCAGATTTAACACATTGTACAACAATAGAACAAAAAAAATCATCATTGAGACAGATGCAGTTTTTCGAGACATCAAATTACGTGCATGTATCCTATCGATCTATTTACATCACTATTCCAATATTGTTCCCATAGAGTAAGCTCGGCCAAACATCATAATACAATATATACAAAACCAAATCCTAAACAGTTAATGGAGCTGCCATTTCTTAAGAAACTATAAATAAACGAAGTCTGTTAGTTCTAAATATTAATAATAAAGAAATTCGTTTATAAAATACAGATTAAAAAATAGAAATAAATAGTAATTTGGACAGATTTTTATGGGCTCTACATCTCTAACCTCGAACCTACATAACAGCTGCCTGATGACATGCACGCAAGACGATGCCGTAAGTAGAAATCGCGTATTAAGTAACATCGAGAGTGCACAGAATTCATTGCAACTGGGAACTTTGGACATCCGCCTCAAAAACATCTTAATTTATAACAATACTCTACAATGTTACGACGTGAATACTCTACAATGTTATTTCTATTAACTTTGTTAAGCTTATGGCGATACTTATTGTAAATTGCACAAACTGGTACACAATGTTTAGGCTTCGAACAATTAAAACTCGATTTTATTACACGAACATCCGGCAGAATTTGTACCGTAGCAAACTTATGGTACCTTACTGACTGTAGAGGAAACATTCTAGTGTAACATTGACTCAGCGCAGAGCGATCCTGTTACAGTCGCCGTCGAAGAATCGAGTGATAGCTAATAACTGCAACAAGGACTCTGTCAGTCCGTGGCTGGTTGTGCTTCCGTCAAAGCGACTCAATATCAGATATTTGATTGAAACAACACACACACATAAATCGGCTACGTACGGACATTTCAACATGTTATATATGTAATCACAGCAATAATAAATTATAAATTAATCGACAAGTCGAGGGATACGGGCACATGACATTGGAACATTAGTTTAAACCAAAATAGACACGACACTTAACACGCCTCACATAAACTATATATAAACTAGGGATGATCGATAGTAAACGTTGTAATGATTTTTATGACACATTACATCGCAAAACCGATGTCTTGAACACATAATCGAAGCCGGTAACATCAATAGAAATAACCAGCAAACCAAATCAAGAAAATTTAAAATAAATCGATTAATTCATTTTCATTAAATCTATAAATATATATATATATATATATACACAAGTTTACAAATACCTAATACATATTTGGCAAACATCGATGCCTGTTATTCGATAAACGTCGAACGTCGATGTTCATGTGTCGATAATTAAATCTTTTAATGATTTCGATCATCCCTAGTATAAACAAACACAGTCGCGGTTCAGCGAAAGACATCGCCGACATTACTTCAAGTTATCCTAACCGAAGGCGCAATATATTATATATGTATAGATAAATCGAAAAGGTTTATCAACATACTCTCAATTTTGGTAAATAAACAAAACTATCAACTTTTTCATCCAATAGAATCTTTTCATATATTATTTTTATTTCATATAACTCTCGTAGTGTACGTATGTGTAATTTAGGAGGTGTACTTATCGAAGTCTTACAATAGTCGTATCCGAGTGACCGACCGATACAGCCGCAAACGAAAACGTGTAGGCGACGCGTCGGCCGAAACGAGACCCGGTCGCTTCGGCCGACGCCGGGGCCACTAAAACGATCAACACTTAATATATTCTCGAACGTTCAACAGCACATATATTCACTAATCTCTCGCACGTCGTCGGTCACCGAATACGTAACATCTCGCACCCGGTCGCTATCCGCGGTCCTTATAAATATTCTCATCACGTCCGTCTCGAGTGTCCGAGCACAACACTAAAACTAGCCAGTCTATGAGCGTTCTCTCCTCAGTGGCGACGTCGCTGCGGCGCGGCAGGAACCGATCCCCTCCCCGCTCTCGCCCGATTCACACCTCCTGTGTACGGCTGCGAGCCCGCGGAATCCCCCCTTCTGAACGTCCAATCCATAGCCTCACTATATCTTCACGATTCAAATCTTACATGAATATTTATGCTTTTTGTTGTACATTATTGTGAATTAATTTTTCTCTTTCTCTATTGAAATTAGAGGGGTGGAGTTCTTTCATTGTAAGACTTCCACTAAGAGTATAACTTTATTGAGCGTTTCAGTCGAAGAAGACATGGTAAGTCGGTTGGTACGTCTCCAAGGAGGACGGCGGGCGGGGCTCAGTGACCGCGGGGCGTGGCGCGGACGGCGCGGAGCGCGGTGCGCACACGCGGCCGCTAGAGCTCCGTGCGCGCATCGGTCACGGGCGGCGGCTGCGTCGTCGACACGTCCGCCACGTCCCAGATCTCCTCGAGGAATGGCGGCAGCTTCCTGTTCTTGAGTTTGAGCGAGATGCACATGTTGGAGTTCTGCATGCCCAGCGTACGTAGCTCGGACAATATGGACAGGATCTTGCCGTATATGACGGAGCAGCGAGGCGATCCGCTGTGCTGATTCACCACGTACATCTTCAACGTGTTCAGATAGTACCGCTGTATCTCCTCCACCAGTTTCGGCTGTTCGAGGCCCGGCCGGTCTGAAATATAAAACATATCTTTCTTATTTACTAGTTACAGACTCTACAAGTATTTACTGCTAAGTCTGACGAGTAAAGATTTAGCAAAATCTCTGTCTTTTGGTAGTCTGACTGAAATACATTCAATTGAGCTAATTTGAAAAAGTCTGTAATGTTAATTGAAATAATCTCTCTCTCAATACAAAATTTTACTATATCATCCACATTATTGTGTTGAAACCGATTAATTTGTACTCCTTACTTATGAGCTGAATGCTTGTATAAGTAGGTGGTGAGCTGACCTGAGAATATGACGATGGCGGTGAGTAGCGCGTAGTGCACGTTGTCCAGTGACATGGTGTAGATGCAGCGGCAGAAGTGCAGCAGGTCCTCGATGACGTAGGCCATGCCAGCCTTGCGATAGTTGTCGCGCGTGTACGCCTTGTTGTTGGCGAACAGCACGCTGTCCGTCTCAGGGTCGTAGCGGCGCGCCACGCGCAGCATCATCACCTCGCTCGAACACGCCTGGTGAACAAATCTATATGTCAGTATGTGAACAGAAAACTTGTGTACGGAAGTGTACAATGTGAAGTACATTTGGTATATTTGAGGTTTCTATTGAGGTGAAACGGAAAAAAAGCAACGCTTAAACGAATAGCGCCATCAAACGATTCTGAGGTGTTAATTTTACAAGATCCGCAGGGAATTAAATTGAATTACGGTCTATTTTGACCTCTGAGCGCTTCCTCGTTTATGATCATAAACTATAGATAATATAACATTATCTACCGTTTATGATAAACTATAGATAATAGAACGTTATCTACAGTTTATGATCATCGACCACTGAATGTTCACTGTTGGACACATGCCTTTCCTGATCGAACGGACACCGATTTCCTGTCTCTCTCATTTATTACTTTTACCAAATCATGCGTCCATCTTGACAGCTCACTTATACATCACATGTCCTAAGTAATATGATTATGTACTACAAAACATGCCACACCTTTAATAATGTTATTTGATCAGGCTGTGAGATCTTGGCGAACCCCGGCAAGCCCTTAGCGAACTCTACGATAAGCTGCACTGTGAGGATCGTCATCTCTGTGATCTGACGGAAGGGCAGGTCCGATTCCTCCTCGTCCTCTTCGGTATGCTGCCATGTCTGGAAACGACATACCGCTTGGTAAACATTCAATACAATAATAACCTTTTTTTACGTCATATGGTTACATATAGTTTTTCTTATTTTTAAAACAGTATTTCATCGACATTTTTTATTTATTCGAAACATATTTGTTGACCTTTTTTCATGTAAACGTTCAAATTTCCGAGATACCCTATTTAGGTCATGAAACAAAAATCAATTAGTAACGAATATATATGTAACTGAGCTGAGCTGTACTTGCTTCTGAATACATAGTTGAGTGAGTATATAAAAAGCGTGATTGATACAGTTTTAAGCAAGAACTTTCATCCACTAACAAAAACAAGTCGCAATTTATTCACGGACGCTGTTGACATAAATTTGAATCTTTAAAGATTTAAATGCGTCCGTTGGATTATAATTTAAAAATGTAAGTGTCATTTATTTACAAAATGTTTTTTCTTCATATTTATACTTTATATAACGGGGAAATTAGCAATTTTAAAATGAAGTTTTACGTAGATAACATCACGCTCAATTTATATGATTATTTTTTATTTTCGTTAAGGCTCAAATGTTGCATAAAAACATATTTTTAAGTTATCTGATCTCTGAATTGCTTATTACGTATTTTGTTATTACATTGCATAGAAATTTATGTTCATTAACCTGTTCTTTAATTTATTCATTTAATACTTCGTTAAAACTTATACAATATTCTAAATACAAATTAACAAGATTCAATATTTAGAAATATTAAAAAATTTCCCATTCCTTGAATACATATTTGAAAATGTCTTCAATATTTTAAAAGTATGTTCAATATTTCCAAACTTTATATAATCTTACTTGCGTGACCCGTTTGAGGTCTTCCTCGGAGGGCTGCTCGTAGCCGTCCTGGTACCAGACGAGCCTCGCAATGAGGAACTGCTGGTTGGTGGTGAGCGGCGGGATGTTCTTCAGCCTGTTCTGCTCCAGCAACTTGTCCGGGAGGAACCGCGGTACCAAGTCGTGCTGCAAACATTCCAGCTTCACGTAGGAAACAACCGTCGCGTTAATACTTTGCTCGGTGACAATCAAGATAAGACGGAAAGCAAATGTATTCAACGTTTCTTAAATCATATTATAATTAAATTATTGAAACTATCGTGAGACATTTTTAATCAACTAATTAAAATAACACAGTCAGTTAAACTAAAAATCAACTAGTCGGTACGTACACAGGACTACAAGTGAGTTAAGCCGTTATTTTAGTTAATTTATTAATATTATGTTTTAAAAGATTCCGATAAAATTGTTAGTGATAGAATTGAGTCAGATCTGAGTTACCCAATAGTACCTAAAAGTTTGATAATGAATTAATACTCATATTTTTGTCTTGTCTAGTCTTTGAATTTTCACAGTTTTTCAAGAAAATTCTTATTTCTTTTTTTTGGATTTAAAGTATGATATAAGTAATAAAGTTAGCTTACAATCCTGGCAGCTTCCGGGGGAGGTGGGTCACATTGCATGATGGGGGGCATGTGGTCGTCGACCGTGGTGGTGCTGACGGGCAGCTT
>DWLR01002745.1:0-14759 GCA_018246295.1 Papilio alexanor hazarajatica | reverse complement strand
AAAACTTAATCTAACGATTGAAGCTAATTACTACACATTGGTGAAAACCGCATCCAAATCGGTTAAGCTGTTTCTGAAATTAGCGCGAACATTGAAACAGACAAACAGCCAAAATTTTTAAAAATCGTTGTTTTGAGTTCTATACCATTGGTAAATACCCCCTGCAATTGTTCTGCTAATTTATTATCCATGTACAGACATCGATCAGTTAGGATTTTATTATATGTATAAAATAGATTTGTTTACTCTAAGTACACTTTACTTTAGAAAATGCTTGACTTTAGCGTAATATTTGTTTTATTCATTGACCATAAATCTTTACATGAGGTTCTATTAACCTTGTTACTACCTACAATTCGTACGTAATATAATTAGGAGCAATTAGTGTAATTACCGTAGTCAGGAATGTGAGCAATAAATTTTACGTTTGGATTATTCGGATTTCATTAATATTATCATCTCATAATAATATCTACCGAATGTATTAAGATACAATGTTTCTGTAATTTTAATAATTGTCATATCATGTTTTTTGTACTTATTTAAAATAAACTTAATAATATACATATAATATTGTTGTACTTTCAAACATCAGCTGATAATCGAGGTAGGAATACTAGGAACAATTTTAAAAAAGTAACGTCCGTAAATGTAATAGTTTCAAAATTAATCATCTTAAACACCGACCGGTTGGCGTAGTTGTAAAATACTTCCGCAGGTCGTGTGTTCGATTCCCACATAGGACAGGATTTGTGTGCATGAACATGTCTGCTTGTCTTGAGTCAGGATATAAAGACCACCGGAGGATGGGCAGCAGCGTCATTTTTATCTTAGTACGGTGGAACATAATTCGATCGTCAACCCTCCTGCAGTGCGTGGTGATTATGGCATATTTCTCCCCAATGATGCGATCAATGGGGAAGGCCTAAGTCCAGCAGACTATCATAGGCGGAGGTGGAAATATGGTTAGGTAAGAAGATAAATACGAATAACTGATAAATGCGCATTAAAACGTGAATTTCCTTAGCGATAATACGCTGTTTGGGACATGATTTAATTCAAACGCTCGCAGTACCAATCCGATTTGGATGTTAAAAAAACATCCAAATCGGATTGGTACCATAATAAAAAATAAAGGTACCATAATAAAAATTTAACATTGGTACCATAATAAAAAAATAAAGACACTCCTTTGTTCCTTAGCTTCGTAAGTGCGTCCCGTTGCGCGTCGTGCATCGGTGAGTCGGCACGGTCGGCGTGGTATCGGCACTCCGACGGCTGGCGCGGGCCGCCGCCGCCGCGCCGCTCGCCCTGGGACTCCCTGCCCAGCCTGCGACACGAGGGCAGCCTCAATGACTCCGGCTACAGGAGCAATCGAGCTGACAGTTTCGAACAACGGTATGGTATCTAAATTTGATTTTTTGATATAATAAACACGACAAAACCAAATCCCGGCAAAATAACATTTTACCTGAGTTTTGATTTTATCGCGTTTATTCAACATAGCTGACTTAAAATACCGAAGCCCCAGGAAGTCTGCAATCTGCGATCATGTTTTAGACAACCCCTGAATTATACAGGATTTGATAAACAAATCCTCTCAAAATAAGACAGCTTCCTTGCAAGGATCATTCGTAAGGCTATTAAAATTTAAAAAAATGAGAAAAGCGAGTGGCTGGGTTCTTCTACCTGCTTGGGATCCTGTGATTAATAAAATTAAATCCCAAACTAGGCCTAAAACTGCAAGATTTCAAGATAGAGTGAGCTCATTCTGCATAGATCGGAGAAAAAATAATAATTGAAAAAGAGAGTATTTTGCCAGCAACTTTGACACCTGGATGTCAAACACCTCTGTGACTGTGAACGTTGTAAACTACTCAAATTATCGGGAATAAAACATTAAATAGATGCGAAAAATCAGTCATATAACTTTATTACAATGTGCAGTATTCGCGAAAATATAAGAAATCATAACGGTATTTTAGTTTTTATACGAAGCTAAATATTCTTTCAGAATATTGTACTGTGAACTATTATACTATACCAAAAAGTAAACTATTACTTGTTTATTTAATAAAAAAAAACTGACTGATTATGATTAACATCATTCATTATATAAGCAATGACACTCCGGGAAAGAGTACGAATCTAAATTTGTACTATTTCGCTGAGTGTTATTTCATCATTTATGTCATTAGTGACATCTTCAAAATCAGTTGAGGAGTCATTTGGGCAAGGCTAAGCTTAGGAGGTCATAATGGAACGGACATACACACATATATACGTGCAAAAATATTACCCTCCTGGGTTAGTTCGATAATTATACAGTCAACTCTCGCTTCTTAAGCTCCTCTAAAAATTCATGAGTATTAATCAGTGTCGGTCTATAGGTAGTCTATTTACTCATCTCTTATACCTAAAGCCATAAAATTGATCAGAAACACTGAGTGTAATTTATCCAATATGAGCGTAACCTATTCCCACGGGATCGCTCCTGTATTTCCAAGTCACCCCCTCGGGAACGCATTTTTTTTTGTTTTTTTCGAGTTTTAACAAACTAAAAATAGCTTATCCGATGCTCGCGTGTCCGATGTTTAATTAGGAATTTTATTTATCTGTACTATATTCTATACTCTTAATAATATCAAAATAAATAGATTTAAGGAGCCCGTAAAGAAATTTAAGTAAACACATTACATTGGCAATTTCAAAATGTCTATTTTTAACTTTGTATTATCTTTGATCCATCGTCATTTTATAGAGTATCATATATATAGTAAACTATAGTTTCATCCCAATTAACTAAAAAGTCATTTAATAGCATTTTTTCTGAAGAAATGTTTAACGTAACACTTTGAATTGATATTACTTTTTTATTTATGCACCGATTTAGATGAAATAAAAACTTAATCTAACGACTAAAGCTATTTACTACACATTGGTGACCGCATCCAAATCGGTTAAGCCGTTTCTGAGATTAGCGCGAAAATTTTAACAGACAAACAGACAAAAATTTTAAAAATCGTTGTTTTAAGTTCTATAGCATTGGTAAATACCCCCTGAATAGTTTTGCTAATTTATTTTCCGTGTACAGACACCGATCAGTTACGATTTTATTATATGTATAGATTTAGGTTAGGTAATACTTAATTTAAAAAAAAACTGGATATATAAATTAGTTAAGTAGGAAATGAAATATGCTACATTTTATTGCAATAAAAGGGTTGAGGGGGGGGGGGTGAATAGTAGGATTTACGTTTGTCACCACGTGACTCGACACGATCTGAACAGATCTGGACAAAATTTGGCATAGACATAGATTATAGTCTGGAACATCACTTAGGCTTTTATCCCGGAAAAATGTACGGTTTCCGTGGAACGTTTTTCACCTAGATACATGTATATGTTTACATATACATCAATATTGTATTCTACGCGGACGAAGACGCGGGCAACAGCTATTTCATAAATAATATTTTATTTCATCTTTTATACATTTATACTAAGTATCAAGTGAAAATTGTGTTTTAATTTCATGTTTAATCAAAGTTAATAAATTTTTGCTTATTGCATAATATCACCAAATGACATACATTTACAACATATTAATTGAAAACCAATATGTTTATTACATAAACGTATCGACATACCCAGAAGGGTACGCAGAGAATACGCATTTCCACTTGTCGCTATCCTCATGTATCTATCTTCTTCTACATTTATACTTCTTCGCACACAATTTATCGACATAAGTTTTTTTTTTGGGTTGTCCCTTACCAACACTGCCACTCACTTTTGCAACATGTCCTGGTAATCTCTCTTCATTCATCCTGTCAACTTGACCATGGCCAGCGTTGCATTAATTGGCATTTCAAACAAAACTTAAGCTCTAGCTCGCATCATACTAGACAATGTAAATTCGGTTTCATTAATTTAATGCAAATGAAGCCTTAAAATGCTAATGATGTTCGGTGAAACTTGGTTAGATTCTACATTGAACGGTGTTTTAAAAGTTGAGCGAACTTAATACAATGTGTTCGGAGAACTCTGCATTAAAATCCTTTCGTAATTACTTGCGCAATTCACACAAAGCGGAAATAAACATCGCGAGAGACCCATTAGCGGAAGTAAGAGGTCGGTATGATCGTTCATACATAATACTCGGACACGAACTTGCACGAATTATAAATGCAAGTTACTTTTACGTTTTGTAACACCAAGACCTTTCATATACCATTCATATATCTAAATAATATAAAAATATAAAATTTGTTTGTAATAGGAAACCTAGGATGAAAACTAATGAACCCATGTCGACGTTCTTGTAACCCTTATAAATAAAAAAATAATAATAAACAATATATAAAAAAACAAACCCAGATAATTTATATACACCTGACAACTATGACTAAATCCTACCATGCTGATATTACGCTAAAGTTTTGTCGCGTATCAAAGATCAAATAACATGTCAATGTTAACTGTGTGCAAATGGTATCTCGTGTAACAATGCATTGTAAATTATTCTACTCATTATAGTTTCAAATTCCAGGTCCCAGTCTAATTTAAATATGCTTACATATTAACTTCTTCCAAGCGCGACTCTATGATTAGAAATTCATTGAACTATGTAATATTAATGAGACGCCTATATTATGTAATTCAGCATAAAAATATTTTGTATAAATACACTTTAGTAACTTTATAACCTTAAAGCTTGAGTTATATTAAATTAAATCTTATAAAAGATCAAATTATAAAATAAAAACGTATACAACTTTGTAAATCACGAAGTACTTACAAGTCTCAGATGGTTTAAGGTAGATTTTTAAATACAAATAGGTACCAAAAACCATTTAATAGTAAATAATAAGATACCTAATCTACAATGACCTCTAAATAATTACTATAACTATACTAATAGCACTGTGGAACCATTTTGAGACGATATCATTGATGTTACATTTAAATGAACTTTGATCATTTAAATCAACATGTTTGAAATGTGTGTACTATTCTTTATTAATAAAATTATCAATTTTGAGATTCTATCGACAGCGTCAATACATTATTTGATCCATTAACACCATTGCTATTATAAAAACTGAAATATCAGAAATTAGTTTGTGATTGTGTAACTGTGATATTATAATTCAAAGGTATGAAAGTATAAGAACGATATATTGAAACATAGAACATTTTATGTGTAACGAAAGCAAATTGACGATCACGACTCATTTTCTGAACGACTTTTACTCTGGTTACAGTTTTAATATAATGACTATTATTATGACATTTTGTAGCGCTGGGCAACCCTTTTATCGTTAAATACAAGCTCGGTCGTAGCTTTCTACTCGTTATTTGTCGGAATTCAGGCGGAATAAATTTAAATCATTGTGTTGCGTCATTCTCTTCAT
Organism: Papilio alexanor hazarajatica; assembly: GCA_018246295.1. Taxonomy (NCBI): domain Eukaryota; kingdom Metazoa; phylum Arthropoda; class Insecta; order Lepidoptera; family Papilionidae; genus Papilio; species Papilio alexanor. Next base: position 9,342 of record DWLR01002745.1, on the reverse strand, counting down.
GGAACGTTCGGAAACCAATTTTGGTTATGTTATTTTTTGATACAATTTAGTAAACATTAAAGTGAAGCTAAATCTATGCATTGCTCTTATGAGATTGCCAGAATTATAATAAACTTTAAACATATTACACCATGCTTCACACTTTTTTTGCCACTGCATAAAGTCACTAGTGCTAGTCAATATAATTACACTTTCAAGTAAAGGCTTAATACATTCAACATAACGTGTCACTTATGTTAACCAAAGTCGATAGTCATTATACATATAGTTGATATAGAAACTATATTTCAGGGGCGTGTTCGACAGACAAGACAGCGTGCGCTCAGAGTACGCCAGCGACCGGGAGTCGACGCGCTACGGCATCGTGCAGCAGGCGTCCGTCGACAGCACTGACTCCAGGATCTGCTATCTCACCTCCAGCGAGGTGAGCGCAATATGCATATATCATAGTAACTGGTGCTACGACACATTTTTTATTTTATTTACGATAGTTACTGACACGAACCCGAGTAGGGTTGGCGTCAGGCAGGCGGTCCAGACTCAGGTCAGGCGATAAACCAGTAATAGTATCCTGGACTCTACTGTAGTATGGACTACAGTAGAGTCCAGGACATATGGAAAAATAGTACATACTATGTCAACCCCACGTAGGTGGGAAAAGGACAGGAAGATAATGATTGACACGAAGTGAATGACACTGATTCTATATTATCTTTATAGTAACGAAATGACTATTTGAAAGAAATACGTCCAGCACTGTACGTTTTAATATTATCATATTGATGGTTCTGAAACAAGAATCAATTTGTTTTAATTTTAACCCTTTCGTTACGGTGGTCCTCGTAAAGCGCTTGCAATTGTTTGCGAACTAAAAAAAAACGAGTTGATAGCATCTGATTGCTGCCTTGATTTTTGGCGCCATTTCTGTAAGAGATGCGTATATAAGCGGCGTTTTCTGGCGGGTGACTATAGTCACCCATCGTATTTATGGGGCGTTTTGTGGCGGAGGACTATAGTCACCCGTAGTAGCCAAAGGGGTAATGCCCTCTAATTTACATGTTCTGTTTGCGATGATGATGTAAATCCAATTTCTATGATCGTCTTATTTCAATGCATTTCTTATCTAATTACGTACAGTACATATTTGCTATTGCCTCGTGTATAGTACAGTTTCACTGCACGTCACCATTTATAGTTAAGTGAGAGAGAATATTATGCATTGGACGCGCGGAGCCAGAGCCGATTACGCTTAATGCAGATTAGCTATAACCTGGTTACAAAATGTAAGGTAATCAATGATGCGAAATTTATTTGTGTTAACTAATGAACTATTAAGTTCTGACTGACCTTTTAAATTTAACAATATTACTTAATATATGTAACTGCATGTTTCTATGAATATATTGATCAGGCAAAATCCGTACGTATCGTCATTGACACATGGGAACGTAGAAACAGAAATTTCGGTTCGTGCATACATAATCTCAAAAAAAATTATAGCATACATAATCTTTGGTCTTTGTTAATAAAAATATATACGTGAACCACTAAGATTTTAGTTTAAAATTTAACTTAGGTTTAAGTAAAATTTAGGTTTATACGTACAAATAAGACAAACTAGTAACAACAATACTAGTTCATTTAGAACGGGTAAATACATACTTGCACTTAACAACAATGTAAAACTCTCGCAGATTATTGCTTCGACTCATGTTACTAGTGGAGTCAGTCTGAGAAACAATTATTGGTAATGGTATGGTAAGGTTTTGTAGGATCTCCATAAAAAGTACAAAAACAGATTTATCGAGGCTAAGGCTTTCTCAAGTTATTAAAATAAAATATTCCTCGCTATCGAATGAAGGGAATTAATTTTTCGTTTTATTTACGTACAGCAAAGCTATTGAATATTTTTCTAATGCTATTTTTTCGTCCGATTATATCGTAGGTACAATTCTCATTAAATAAAAAGAAATGTAAATTTAGTTAATGTTTTGATGTATTGTGGCGAACGATAACGCCAATTAGTAGTCCTACAAATTTATATTTGCTGAATTTTTTTGTCTTATTTATTAATAATGCCTAATAGTTCTCTAAATATGGCCAAAGTGGAAAAGTGCCGTCGGCTCAATTCTCACACCACTACGCAAATACTTAATTATGGAAATAAGATAAATTTAACTATTAATAAACTACAGCGTCATTCAGTTTACGATTTTGACAACGCTAAGTTTTGGGCCTCTTCATTTGGGCTTAGTGTCACACATTTTGATAAGGGAAGGGTAGTGAGTAGAGATAACTCACAGAATTATAACACTGATATAACTTTTATGCTATAATTAAATAGAAATAGAATGAAAACATGACATCATTGACCGGTTGGCGCAGTGGTATGATACTTGCCTTTCAGGCCGCAGGTTGTGGGTTCGATTCCCACAAAGGACAAACATTTGCGATTATCCCCCCCCGCAATGATGCGATCATTGGGGGTGGCCTATATCCAGCAGTAGACGATCATAGGTGGTGGAATGAAAACATCCTGAGAATTTTGAGATTAAATACTTCAAAATTTATAAAACGAAGTGAAAGGGAACAGTAAATTATATTACATAAACCATAACAAATTTAACCGAAAAATACTTTAAAAATCAATGTTACAATGAGAACAAAGACAATAAAATCTATAGTCATACCGCTTCACGATTATTGAACAGGAATTAAGTCAATATACCTTATTTAATCCGGATACTTTCAAATCAAGTTTTATTTATAACGACTATAAAATCTAATTCACCTTTAAAATAATGTAATGAAATTATATTTACTACTTGTAACAAAAAAATTATATTGAAGTACAACACTAATTTAACTTCTACTTTAATAATTACCTCAATTAAAGGCAATTTTTTGTAATTAAAATATCTTTATTAATTGACATTTTGTAGCACAAAATCTAAAAAGGAGATTTTCATTGGTATATTTAAACAATTAAATACTTAAAGTAAACAGAAAAAGATCTCGGTGAAAGTCAAATAATATGATAACTTAAGGAATAAGACGTTGAAAATTTTACTTCATTTTACGAATCCTTACTAATATTACAAATACGAAAATAGCTCTGGCTGTTTGTTACTCTTTCACGTCTAAACCACTTAACTGATTTTGATGAAATTTGGTATAGAGATAGACTATACTTTGGAAAACAACAGACAACGTCACATCAGCTGAACGAATCTGGATGAGAGTTGGCACAAGGATAGTTCATAGACGAATTCGTGGGCTACAGCAAGTATTCTAAAAAAACTGATACCTTTTAGACGCTTGGGATCATCGATTATTGTGTACTTTGAATTTGCAATGACTAGACTAATCGTATGTCTTATGGTTCACGTATCTTACGGTTTCCATGTCATAATAGCAAAATACTAGTAAATAATAAGTTTTTAAAATCGAAAATATTCGATTTAGGTAACTTCTGGTTGTGGACTACGGTGGTAGGCTGGCTTCTTATCACATTTATGAATCAATGAGCTCAGCGAATTAGAAATAGTTATTGCTGTTTAGATTCGCCTTTAGGTATTTTTTTAGATAATAGCAAATTATTCCCGGTCGACTGGACATCAAAGTTGAGTATTTCACAGGGTGTTGATGTTTTTTACGATTATGTTCAAGCTCCTTTTAAATTACGAATTCAGAAATTTCTAAAAATATATAAAATTTATGATTCGAAAAAAAAAAGAAAGCTTTCTAAAGCTAACTATTAGAATCGATAAAATTGTTGAGTGCTTTTTATGGAAAGCTTAATTAAATTAAAGATATTCAAAATCTGTAAAAATATTCGCCGAGTTGTAGGAATTCAACTTTCGTGTTACGAATTCAACTTACGTGTCTATGATTTAAAAAAAAAGTTGGCCAATTTCACAATTTTTAATTATTAGTCTGACTTTTACAACTATTAGGTAAATGCAACAAAGTCGTACATATAGAGTGCTAAAAATAGGATGCGCACATGGATGTGTTTATTCATGCATAATATTATGTGGATCGACAAGAAGTGTTTAGAGTATTGATTCCTTAAACAGTCATAAAAAACCTTACGTTCTTATAAACTTGATAAGTAATGGGTAGTGAATTTTCTCTTTATTTGCAGTTGAATTAAAATAGACAAGATCGCCTATTTTATCAATCATCAATAGTTCTCAGTTACACACTTGATTTATGTCTACGAAGGTATAAGTAGAAATACTACAAATGTTCGGGAGAGGCGTCATGACGCAGCGATTTAATCACAGAGCTAATTGGGACTCCAACCTGCTCTCGATAATGCCTGACTTATCAGAACCATTCGCTGAACTGAGGCTTGCTCAAAATGCTTCACAAACAACGGAGATTCCAACACTAGTCTCTTCACTACGTTTCAATTATCCACTAGCACAAAGGAATCTTTAAATACTTCCTTGAGTAAATATATAAAGAAAAGTCGTTTCGAGTTTAATGAAAATACACAAGGAGAGAAAACAAACATAACTGGATTATCGATTGTAGAACAGACTGGAAAAATGATATTTTAATCATCATTTAGATCATATTAAAAAAATTGCTTCCATTTTCTTTCCTTGTTTGCTATTAGTTATGTCTGAGGCTACTAATATTATTTTAAATTATATTTTTATGTGTTCAAAAAGAAGCAATTTCAACTTTATATATTTTTATTTATAAGTCATTAAGTAATTTATAGCCATGGTACGCCTCATTACAAAACCAGTCGAAACAGTGTTGCCTTAAACTTACCAATATGTCAATTTTCGGTATATCTTCGAAACTTCTTGTTTTTATTTTGTTTCTTCGTTTTCGTTTTATATATATTTGAATGGAAGTGCACAAATAACAGAATTAAGGACATTTACCTATTTAATAGGAAAACCATCCCACTCAAACAAAGAGACGAAGAGTTTATCTAAACTGCTCATTAATGAAACAATTTGACTAAGTGCTGTTAATCTATCCCCTTGAATCGATTTGCATTTCGTCGATATTCATTTGTTCGCGGAATGATGAGCGGGGAAAACCGTTAAATGGGAATTCATTCATCAGAAACTATAGGACTTGAGTAGCAAATATACATTATTTGCCACAAACATCCAGTAAGGAGATAGGGCAAAATTAATAATGATAATGCAGAAGTGTGTTGAAACTGTATTTTCTAGTTAGGAATTGGAAGCCGGATTTGCTAATGAATAGTTCAGCTTTAGTCTTTGTTTAGTGTTAGAAAAAAATTACTATCGTGATCTTTGTACATTTGATAGTAGTCTTCAATACTATGCTAGTATATCATTGTATTTTGTTTTGAAAAGTTGAATGATGAAAGACATTTATTGCAATTAAACACTATTTATTGCACTGCTCTGTCTCTTTGGCCTCACGTTGGCGTGCTATGAGTGCAAGTGTTTTTCGATATTCGATAAATAATTAATAAAGGTGGTATAGTTAGTTATATGGAATGAGATCTTCAAAAAAAAAATTGAACCTTATCGAAATGTCAGTTACCACTTTCTATAATTTTGATTACTTTATCTTAGATTTATATAGCGGAAGTAAGTATGAATAAATCACACATTTTATAGCGTACGTGAGACTAGAAAGTAAGTCCGCGTGAGTATTTACAAAGACAAACTTATTCGCAACAGATAGTGTTTTATATAATGTAAAACTAAATATAAGACAAAAAAATCCTTACGCTTGTAATTGCGTAACTAGGGTAAAACAGAGTTTAAAGAAATTTTCAACTTTGTTTCTTTCTAATTTACCCTTTTAATTACACAAGTTATAGTCGCCTATTACCAAAATTTAATAATCAGTTTATTGTGACATCTTAAAAGGTAGATGACAAATACTCCGATCTTCAGATCGTAAGTGCCAGTAAGATCGTAAGTCAGTTTAAAATATAAGAATACAAATATTAATTTTCATAGTTCATTATTAATACTATCTTCTATTTAGACACATAAAAATCAATGATGTATATTTTCCTCTGTGTGTTCTGGCACCATTTAGCAGATTGTGATAAAACTTTGCGCAAAAAATCTACATCTTTAAAAATGAAAATGTTTTTCGTTAGTAATTAAACTTTTTGCGCTATACTTTATTAATATTGTTTTGAATTTTTATATTTTTAACTTTACATGGCATTGCAACGCATGCATTCTTCGGCTAGTATTCAAATAAAACACACATGTATAACAAAAATTATTCATTTAATTCGCTTGCTTAAGCAAAACTTACAAAATGAGTAATTTCCATGTTTCGGTGTAGTATTGTAAAAATATAGTGCAAATTATCGCCGGTCCTAAATAACACTTAACTGTATTTATGATCCCTATATTCTGAGCACGTCCGATATTGCTGCCTAAAAGACAATGTAATAGTTATTTACACCGTTACTTTAACATAAACATCCAACGTAAAATCTCCGGAACCTACTTTAACCTTGTTATAGTCTCAACTGAATCTATTTATACATCTATCTTTTCATTATATTTTCATTGATGGCGACTTTATAGGACAAGGTTTGAAGACCTATTATTCAATTTGTGGAATAAATCAATATCGTTGGACAGTGCTATATGAAGTAACCAACTAAAACGCTGCAACGGTGTCATAGGGGTAGTAATGTGAAAATAATGCACACAGCGTTAGTTACTCGGCCTCTTTGGCATACAAATATAATTAGAGAAGAGCTATATTTAATATAGATAAAGTCACAGATAGGTCAGGCTCGAGCGAGGCCTGGGAGAGGTCGGCGGCGGTCGGGCTCGATCGGCGGAGTGTGCGCGGAAAGCAACGCGCGCCGCTGCGCTGCAACCTTCCCAATCGTATGCTGAGCTTAGCATTAAAAATATTATTTTTGAGGTTAACTTCCTAGTTACAACAATATGAATCAAGACTAATCGTTAATTTCTAAAGACGTCAGATACGTTTTGAGAGAAGTGTCGAATGTCGCGAAAGAGAACGCTAAATCGGAAACTAAGACGTTTTGTTTGTGTAAATACAAAGCTCTTACTATCAAGTGCACGGACAAAGGAGATCCCATCGTTCAGAATACCTTTCGCTCGTTAATGGAAATCATTCTTTACTATTTTCATTCTAATTGTTAACAATAATCTGAACTGTTGTAAAGTTAGTGTTTCAAACATATCCAGCGATTAAAAGTGGAGTCAATTTTAAGGCCTAAAAGTCAATAAGATATTTAATGTATAGTATTTTCTCATGTTCCAAAAGTGTAAATAACGTAAAGTGACATATTGATGTTAGTAGAGTTCCTGCTGAAGTATTGCTTTATCCACCTGTGATATTAAATCATCTTTGCTACGCAATTGTACCTAACCTTTGTGCATATTATCGTATCTTCCAAATTGTCAAAGTTGTTTCAATTTAATTGACTATTAGATTGTTTATCGTTGTAGCTTACTATTGTTAAAGGAATTGTGATTTTTAAATAAAAGAAAAATATCTTTTGCGTACAAATATATTTGTTATTGTTAAATGTTAGTAGTTTCGCGCTAAGGATTTGTTTTTATTAGGCTTGTTAAATACTAGGTGCTAAATATGTTCTTAACATGTTAACTGTATGGGGGCCAACAAATCAAAGAGTGCTGACTTTATAAAGGTAATTAATTAATTGAGGTATTCGTCCTATTAATTCTGAACTTTCCCATACCCTTTAATTTAGAATATCTGTAGATTTTACATTGATATTTCTTTCAATTTTCTTCTAGTTGATATATTAAATTGAACTATTATGTATTATGTATTGAACTATTATGGTTATGGCTTTAAAAGTTAGTGTATATTTTTAGTTATTTACTGCTAACTTTTAGTGTAATTTATTAGACATTCTGTCAAACTCTTCTGTTTAAGTATTATTAAGTTTTTAAACATAGTTATTTTTATTTTATACAATATTTCGACTAACTAAAAATAAAACACAATTTATTTTTAGTCATTTTTACAAAAAAAATCAACATATCTAAGTCTTACTCTTGTCCTCTTATTTTACGGCAGCTCTTTATTTATCGAATACCATTTGTACGAAAATATTTAAGAAGCTCAATACAACAGACAAATAACTTATTTTGAATATCTATTTATATGAGGTGATACATAGAAAAAGAAACGTATATTAATAATAATCATAGAATACTATAAGTTAAAGAAATGCGCATAATATGAAAGAAATAACACGTGTTATACACATACACTTTGGATAATATACATACACTACTTATGTCTATAGAACGTGAAGAACACAAAACATGTCTATAAGAAGACGTACTTATAATAAAATATGAACGTATACAGACAACATAATTTACTTTGATTTTAATAGGTCGATTTATCTAGCTATTGTTTACAAGAGTCGTTCTTAGAGATTATAAATTGTGATTATTCTATAGGGCCACTGTTTTTTCCTTGACGAGGAAAAACCCAACTCGTATTCATACTCTTACCGAGTGTGGTATGTCCTAATCTTTTATTTTGATTCAATTCAAGTTATATAACTTCAGCAACACTTTTAGGGGATATCTGGGTAGCAACTATAATATATACACCTTTTGTCAATAAATGCCATCCGGCATTTATTGACTAAAGGTGTATATTATGTGACTTAGTGAATTAAATGTAAAAGGTTTGGAGGTAGCCCTTTGTCATGACGACAATGTTTTTTACTATTTAGCTAACTTAAATTATTTTATTTTATTAAATTATTTATCCCCGTAAAAACGCGCACTTCACAAGTAATTTAAAATCCAATCATGACGGTGATAAATGAAAATCGACCGGTGACACTGTTTATATTGATATTTATAAAAAGGAGTGAGACTTTTTCAAGTAATTTCCTGCTAAAGCTCGTGTACAGCAGTTGCTACTACTGTAAAGAAAAAGAGCGCAATTGGCTTGCTCTCCTTTTCTTCACAGTTATATACTATATTATATACTACTGTATACTACTGTACATTATATATTATAGTATAGTAGCCTATTAGGGGAAGCTTCAAACAAGGTCGAAATTTAAATAATAAAAACAGTAGCTTGTAGTTCTACGAGTAACAGAAGCTTTCTAAACAATTAGTATGTTATATAATATGGAATCTTTAATAATCTATTAGTGGGGCAAACATTTAAAGAATAATAATAAAATAATTGATTACGGGTTTTCTTTTGGTCAAATGGTCCTCGCGTTCTTCTTTAAAGAGGAACTCGTTTGTCGTATATACATACACTGCCGGCCAAAAGTTTGAGACCACTTTGTACACAGGTTATAATTTGCAAAATATTTTAAATCTG
>DWLR01002744.1:0-14762 GCA_018246295.1 Papilio alexanor hazarajatica | reverse complement strand
GGTCTGTTCACAGTTATTGATCTCTGTCAATCAATCGTGCATACAAAAGTATTTCATCTAAATAATTCCGTCTATATAGCTGTCACATAATTACAGGTTAAGAACGTCTCAAGTCAGGAGAATAAGCGATCTTACTATCCATATCTGAATAATTTAACGAAGATGATAAATCCAAGTATTAAAATGAATATTTACTACCCATTAACAATCCAGAGTCGAATCAGTGGGAAGTGGAACTTCTGAAATCGTGAAACAGTGAGTTTCGTTGACAGCACGTAGGCGTAAATATGAAAAGTGACTAGAGTTCTTAGTGTTACTGTTTAAATAAAAAATAGAAAATCAGAATTTTAATTTGAACTGAGGTGACAAGTTTTTAAAATGCTAGAGTCCGCAACAATAACATCCGTGGCACGAATGGCCAGCTCGACCGGTGAAATACCACGACCTCAAAGAAGACAGGCGTGAAGTAGAAGTATTGCGTTTCGTCTGAGGAGTGAGGTGCCGGAGGCCTAATTTTAGTTCTCTTACCTTTCTTAAGGTTAGGATGGGAAGGGAAGGAGGATTTGACGAAGAAGGGGATAGATAGGAGAAGGTAATGTTCATTTTTCTATCTATCCCCTTCTCTGTCTATTAAATATAGGCAACGCATCAGCAACTCGCAAATGCTTGTTGCAGATGTCTATCGGTAGCCACCTTCTTGTATAAAAAAAGTGACAAATGAATATATTTTTACTATTGGATGTATGAAACGACAAGCTTGTACAAAGAATCAATTTTGTGTATCAAACATATGGTACATACGTTCTAAATACATATATTATAAATTTGCAAATCTTCGAACAGGTTTTTAGTAAGCAACAAATAATAAGTCATCGGCACCTGAAAAACTTTATTGCTTACTTGCTTATACCACATAGGCGTATGTCGCCGTCACTCAACTTCGTTGTTACGAAGCTATTAGATATAAGTCTATAGCATCGGTAATTAATATCGTAACGAGTAATTAATATTCCCATAATATGTACATTGGCAGATCCAGGGGAGGGGCAAAAGGAACTCAAGCCTTCAAATTATCATAATGCTTCCACGATTCCACGAAAAGTGAACTTAATTATTACATTTTATTGAAACTTATATGAAAAAATTATTCAGCATTAAACTACCATGTTCAGATTTAAAGTATAAAATGTAAGGTAGGTTTTAGATTTCACATTGAAAAAAGAAGCTTGCTAAAAGATACAGTCAAGGATCTCAACCCGACCTCCAAATGCAGTCGGGACGACCCAAAATGGGGTTAAGATCACGCCACTGCAATAATAAGACAAGCAAATTGGTCTCTTTAACTGTGGTAGAGGTATATAACGATTTTTTGTGACTGGTGTGCCACTGTTTGCCTTGATGAGGCATTTACAGCTACACCGAGCTTGAGGCGGCAGATCGCCGAAGACGCCTAACCTACAAAACGATAGCTGTTGTAGCATAATCGGTTCACTCGAATGGGTATCAAAACCTTACAGGATAAATATAAGTTCGCACTATTGAAACATTTACATAAAAACGTCCATTCTCAAAAACAAAATCTGAGATCACACAATGTTTTATATGAATGTAATAATTATTAATTTTAACAACAGTGAACTAAAGAGATTGTGGCTTAGCGCGTTTAGTGCTACGTCCACCTCATAATGCCTTGTAAAGGCATGTGTAATCAAAAATTACTTAAAATCAATTAAGTAGACAAGCAAGGAAAATAGAAAGGAAATTCGTGAGGTTATACTAATTTATTTACTTAAAAATAATTGAATTAATAAATGCATTTACGTAACACTTTCTGTTACGTAATAAACACAAATCGCCTTTCAAGCAACACTTCGACGTAATCCGCGCGAAGCCAATAATGCACGCACCTTCAAGCACGCGCCACGAGCCACGAAGCGCGCACAGGCGCCGGCCGACCTCCGCCACGAGGACTGTTTACATGAACAGAGCGTAACGAATGTTCACGCGGAAGAAACGCTCAAAGAATTTAAAAAATCATATTGCATTTTGTACCGGATCACTTTAGTACAATAGCAATATTAGGACGAATCTAGTTGTACTTGCGATTATCATGTCTAGGAGAAACGTGAACTTCCTCGTAATAATTAAATTTGATTCAATTTCATTCAATGAAGGAAAGGAATGAATCATTGAATGCTGAGGTATGTGCCATACCTACCCTTAAGCGGTTTATAAACCACCTCACCGCACTACAGAGAAAACTTTATATCACATTTGGTCGATAGATCGAAAGTGTACACACATTTATCGCCGTAAAAATTAGATTTGATAAGCGATGTCGTCACGAATGACTACTCTTCTTTAAATAATTACTTACAAACATTTTTTTTAACAAAAACGGTGATGGGACAATATTACATGTTGATATCATTAGATACGGTTTAATATGTCGGGGGCAATGGTGACGCGTATTTCCGCGTTCGGATGATGCAGTAGCAAAAACAAAAGAAATAGGCTTAGGATGTCGACGCAACGCCGATCATGGGCTTCCTACATCGTGCAGCTGTTTGAGTTTGATTTTATCTTGTTGTTGCCTAACGGCGAGTGAACTTAATTCAATTACACTCCGTTTAAGTAAGACGTATAATTAGTATGCAATGCACTTACAACAATTATAACTATGTTTATATAAATATATAAACATAGTTATAATTCTTTATTGATAATTACGTACTTTTACTTCTTCCATAGTATGTTTGCGAATGTCTATTTCTACGAAGCGATGAGTGGTCCTCTACTATGAGGACATGGTGAAAGCTCAGTGTCGTCAGTGACGACGCAACGTAGGTTCACCTCCCGGAAGTTGAACCGATAATTTGGCAGAGGTTGCTAGAGGCCAATAGATGTGGACGTCATCTTCGTAACGATTCATGTTAAATATCTACGTACTCACTTTGAATTAATGAACTTTTATTACATTGACTTGTCAAATAATCGTCATAATAATGTCAAATAAACGTCATAATGTATACTATTTATTTACTTATGCAATTAATATGGTGATATGTCAGCATTCTATAAATATGTTAATGAAATATGAATATAAAGGAAGGCAGAGCACTCCGGTGGCTGTCCACTCGTCTCCATAGCATTAATTGTCACGCCTGCCAACTGGAGTCGGACGCAGGTAATTATTGTTTTGTACGTCACTAAAACCTCATGAAAGTTAAGGTTAGTAGGGAGAAGGATTTTCCATTTAAATTTAATGATTTTTCTTGTCATTACACCATATTACATCTAGGTTTACTTCATTATAATAAATCTAGGTTTGATGATGAAGAGAATGAGGATGGGGATTTTTGGCAGATAAATTGAGAATGCGAATGAGGGAGAGGAAGAGGAAGGAGGAGAAATGAATAACAGCATAATACAAATATTCTCTTTGGGCAAAATAAATTTATCAATTGCTTCACTGAAATATTCCTTAATAGTCTGTATTGTTTACCCGATACATCTATTCATCTATTGGAATATTTAGTATGTGCTACTTTTTCTTGTTCTTAAGTGATTTGACGACCAAGAGCAATTACTGATTGCTTTGGTTATCAAATTATTTACTCTTAAGATGATTGGTCCCGCTTCTCATACAAAATGAATTTGGTTTAAAAAATCTTGTTTACACGCATTGTGATAAAAATGTGACCAAAATTACTTTAAGACTATTATCCAGTCGCATAAATATTGTAAACGAAAAAGTTAAATGTGTTTATAAATATCGAGCCCATGTCATTTAGGGTTCACATAAGAATTTAGTTTAATTTCTTTACTTTAAGGCACTAATGACATAAATAAAATTTTATAAATTTTAAGTCTGTTAATTTGTTATCAGTTTTGTTAAAAAAAGATAAAAGATTATTTGGAGTACGTTAATAAAAACGTACCTTAAAAAATTAACAAATTGCTATATCGCCTGATTTCCTATCATAGATAACAATACTGTTTAGAATGTTTTTTTTTTGTAAAATAAACGATGTTTCTCTATTTACAAAAAAATTACGATGTAAAGTAATAACAATAGAGTTCTCTCTCCGTGCTTATCTCGCACAGCCACACGCACGGGCGTAGCGGGGGCCGCAGCTGGGGGCGCCCGTCCCGCGTGACTCCACCTTGCGCACCCCCTGCGAGTATGACCGTGAAGCCGTGCTCACCTCGCGAGCCTGTTGTGACGACAGCCAATAATTATACTCGTCTGCCTCGCTGGTCCGCTGCCTAGTACATTGAAGCGATCATGTGTGAAAATGATTAAGCCTGAGATGAGCAAGAATTGTTTAATGGAAACAATCCTATTCATTATATACACTGCTGTTAATGCGCTATTTACAAAATTGTCTCGTTGTCTCTGGCCTTTACAAAAGAGAGAAGAAATTGTTTATTTATAATATAGTCAGTCTAAAATTGAGGTTGAAAGCTCTGTTCGAGCTCTTATGTCCGAAGCCTCCAGGGTTGGGCTCAGAATCAACCATGATAAAATAGAATATCTCCACATGAAACGCTGGAAAAACTCGAGACAAAAGCGCGAAAAAGACATAAGCATCGGAGATGTTTCTTTCAAAGGTACCGCTAAATTCAGATATCTGGAATGCACTATCACGGACACAAACACACGTGAAAAGTACATTGACATCCGGATTCACAACGCCCTCCATTGCAGCGCAGCCCTGAGCAAGGTATTGGTGTCCAGGCTTCTGAGCAGAAAGACGGATATACAAAACCGTGATAAGACCGATCTTGATGTAGGGTAGCGAGGTCTGGACACTTACCCTAAAAGAAGAAGAAAAGCTTCTAGTGGCGGAGAGGAAAATTATGAGAAAGATTCTGGGCCCGACCCAAAGAGAAGATGGAAGTTGGAGGGCCAGACAAAATCTCGAAATTGAGAAGCTAAGCGTAGGTGAGCCAAATATTATGGGAGGAACCAAATCCCAGAGACTCCGCTGGATGAGCCACCTGCTGAGGATGCGAGAAGACCGAAGCGTTAAGGCAGCGTATTTCGGAACCCCGAATTGCCGCCGACCTATCGGCCGGCCCAGATACCGCTGGAAAGACGCCGTGGAACTTGACCTGCGCGAGCTTCAAGCAGTCGACAGCGATGGCGCTCTCTTGTGTCGGAGGCCAAGACCCACTTCGGTTCGTTGCGCCAGCGGAGTAGTAAGTAGTAGTAAGTATACCGATAAAGATACATGTTACAGATAAATATACGAATAGTAAACATAGACAGATTTGTTTGGACTACCACACGAACTTTCATCTCCTATATTATCCCTTGGTAGGTCGAAATTTCAAAAACGCTAGAACTAATGTTTATTTATTTCTTATCAATTGACTAAATACAAAGTTTCATGGTTTTATCTTCGATAACAACGACCTCCTATACAAATTTTCATCCATTATTTAAACTCCTCCAAGCCTTTTTTACAACTAAAGGTAACTTATCCCGTCCCAATTTTTAGTCTATTTTGTATTCAATTGTATCGAAATCAGATCCGGGGTTAGGCATTACAGCGTGTTTTTTTTGGACTTTTATACCAAATTTCATCCTCACGCAGGCTTAAATTTCAAAAAGATTTTTCGTACTAACTTTAATCCCCTATTTCAACTCCTTCAGGCCTTTTTTGCAATGATTTGTAGCATATGTTCGTTCCCTTTAGGTGTTGTGTATCTCTGTACCAAATGTCAACAAAATCGATTGAGTGGTTTAGGCGTGAAAGCGTAACAGACAAACAGACGCAGCTACTTTCGCATTTACAATATTAGTAGAGATTGATTATGAAAATGCCCATCAAGTGATGGTTCGTTACTTATTTGCGTTTCAATATACTTCAAATAATATCAATTTTATTTTAAGCATCATTCCGTACTTTTCCGAAACCCTACTCTTACATCAATAAAAAGTATTTTCGCAATCATTTCAATTTGGTCTCAAAAAAGTTTTACTTTGTAAGAGTTCTCTTAACTTGTGTCGGAAGTATAACAAAACGTTGATGAAGAATCAGCTCCCAGGAAATTGCAAAGTATCGTGTCGAAAGCAAGTTATTTTTGCTCGACTTTAAAATGGCAATTTAGGATTATTTATGGCACGTTTGTATGGCACGTTTATGGCAAGCGGTCACCTAAGTGACCGCTACCCTTAGATATCAGCAACAAGTATTTGTAAGTTGCAGATGCGTTGCTTACCTTTAATACACAGAGGACGGGAAAGACAGAAAAATGAACATTTCCTTCTCCTATCCATCCCCTTCTCCGTCAAACTCTCTTTCCCATCCCACCCTTTCCTTATTAGAAAAGAGTGGTAATGGGAAGTGGACTAAAATCAGGACTCCGGCACCTCACTCATCAGACAAGAATACTTCTACTTCATGCCTATGCTTCTGTGAGGTCGTGGTATTTCACCAGTTGAGCGGGCCATTTGTACAACAGATGTTGATGTTGCGGACTCTACCACTGCTCAAACTGTGCTTTTTATCATAAGTATTAATAAAGTAGGAGATAAATTATCCCATTTAGTTTTAAGAGGTAACACAATATAAAAAAAAACCGTTAATATCGTGGTGAATCATTTAACTGACTCCATAGTTAAAAATGGACGTAAGATCTCGTCAACGACTCATTGTGAACTTTGTCAGATTATAATTGGACTAGTCATATAATAAACTGGCAGCAAATTGTGAACTGATCGAATTAACAATTTCACGTGTTCTCATTTCTTAAAAGATTATTTCTTTGATCTTTAGCTTAGGTATATTTCAGATTTTGAAAAAGATGTGATGCTTATTTTTTTAATCCACCCAAATATAATCATGTTTAGCTCAATCGAAATATTCTAACTTGAGCGACAATTCCTGTAGCTGTTTAAAAAGCGAAGTGCACATTTAGTATGATCGAAAATACAGCGAGGAAGAGTGTGCCGGGTAGTGCAGCAAACGTGGGCGCGCGGTCGCCGGGAGCGCGCGTCGCTGAAGGTCAAGGTCTCTCGGGTCAATGCTGAGCGGAGCTGATGGGGGAGCCGAGGGGGTGCGTGGGCGTCACCATGGCAACCGCCCATGCCACCTACGCCCCGACCAGGTAGTCAATCAATTATCCGAGAAAGCTTTTCCCGACGCGAAATGAACTATAATTCAATGATATATTGAACATCCTGCGATGATTTTACACATTTCACAGTTCTTAGTAAATTTATTTACGTATCATCGTTTTAAATTTGGGGTTAGATTTTTTTGCGCGTGTAAAAGTGACTCGCTACGGGAGTGTATAGAGGACATATTTACTACTTTGGTTCAATAACTAACATTGTCGTTATATTGTTTATTTTACCTTGCGTAAATATTTACCTTTTATTTATGGCAACATCAAATGATCTGTTTGTTTCATTCATATTCAATTTTATTAATTAAAATAACGAATTTTCCTTCTGTACATACTAACTTTTCTAAACGAACCTTCAATAACCCTAATGGTTAAGGATATTATGGATTACCGATCATGAGGTTCGAATGCGCCATTCGACTGTTGTCATGAACTATGTCCTAGCAGAAGCTTTCAAGCTTAGTAAGAATGATTACAATTAATATTAACAAATTATTGCTATAATTTTCTTATACTTTAAAAAAATCTATTAGGAATTAGGAAAAAGGTATTTTAATAAGAGATTGTTTTTTTAAATACTTATTCGGTGCATGTAAATCTCAATAACATTTTAACTTTTATTTAACAAAAATGAAATCGATCCCAAATTTTGACAAATATTCCCTCCCTATTCCTCTGAATAAGAAATAGAAAAAAAACTTCAGTATCTTCTTCAATATCAATTGCCATGGTAATATGTAACAACTTTTTGACACATGTTATCTATCGATTTATCGAAATTAATATACGCAGATTTAAATTACAAAAAAAATAAATCGGGAAATAAGTAATAAACGCATGTAAAATCGCGGGCAAGACCTAGTTTAATTTACAATCATTTATAGTCACGCTACGTCTCATTACAGTCCATTAAATTCATAAAACTGTGCTCGTAATAAGTCTACCAATATGTCAATTTTTGGTATATTTTCGGAACCTAAGGCCCAATGACATCAAAATTAAACGGAACCTACTTGCGAATATTTCCTTTCTAACACAAGAAAAAATTTTGAAATCGATCCTCTTCCTTTTTTCTTTTGAAGTCGGTTAAAAATGTAAACTAATCGGTCTGACAGAGAATTGTCCTTGACTGCTGATAGCTTAGGCTATAGCTTTTAATGATTTCATTTCCGCATCTCAATCACATATCTGCATGCTTAACCAATACTTTGGTGTATACTTACAAAGCATTAGACTTGGTGGTCGCTCTTGCATTAACTAGGCGTTTGAAAGCTTTTAATTATTACTACATATTTTACGAGTAAAGGTAGAAACAAACTACTGTATCGTTTTATGTTGTGTCACATCAGAAACATATAATTTTTCTGACACGATTTTATAAATTTAGTCAGGTTAAAACACGTTTTTTGTTATTTAGATTTATCTAATCAAATACTAAACATCTTTTGTTAGCTTTGCTTGTTGTTTTTAGATATTAAATCATTTAACATTTTCATTAGATTATAATTTATATTCCATAAAAATAACGGACGGGTTGATAGCCGATTGGGTTAAAGGATGTTGAAAAGTACATGCGGGTATGGTAAGCCTCTCACAATATTATAGTATACCAGTATATGTTATGGTAGTATTACTACAGTATACAAATGAACTCACATAAGTTTACTTCATAGAAATACTATAAATCGCTTGGGACCTCAGAACACTATTAAACAATATAGAGCGGTAGTTCGCTGAACAGTAAGTGTGAGCACACACGAGCGTGTTTGTAAGAGGGTGGGTAGGGTAGATGCATGTTGCGGAATTGCGCGTCGCGTTCATTACATAAGCTTATAGTGTTAGCTACTAGAAATTTCTCTTATATGCTTATAAACCTACGTATGTATACGATTACGTAGTGCCGCTTTATCAATTCCTGGAAAGTTATTTAATATTATTAAATACATACCAACAATTGAAGGTAAGTATTAAATACTCACTAACGTAGTAAATAAATGTATAACTTACCGTTACCTCTAAATTACTTTATTTCAAACTTATACGAAAAGCACATTCGCCGAAGGCTGATTCTAACGGCAAATTCCTGTTATAATTTTAATAGAAGAACTCACTGCCAACGGTATACGTTGTTTTACATCGTCTTAACTTATTGACAAAATCGTTAATTAGATTTTTATGAATTAAAATTTTGAACATCAACCCAAATTCGTAACATTTACTAGCACGCGAGAAAAATAAAAAAATATTGAAAACATAACATAAATACTTATTATTCTTTTACCAGCTTGTCCAGTATGTATACTTCTTTTCATAACAATGTAACAAAATCTTTTAATGGAACTTTAAAATTATGTCACGTTTAGAAGCATTTGGTTACATGAGAGTGAAGGAAGATAGAACGAAGAGATTGTCAGTTTTTAATAAACAGAATATTTAATGTAAATTTTTAATTCTTATATTTGTTTTTTAGACGTTTTCTACCTTCCCTTCAGTCAATAAGGTGTAGCTTTTTTATGTTTTTTTTTTTTATATTGAATCAAGTAATTTTTATTTGTATTACAATATTTTCTTTTATCTCCTTTAATCAGGGTGAAATAAGAAAATAATGAAAAAGGGTGTGTATTAAAGGGTCGGGTAGGCTCTCACGCGCGGTGAGCAGCGACTGCGCACTGACCCGCGAAGTCTCTCGCTGCACGAGCGGCCGACACGCCTCGCAGCCTGCGTCCCTGCGCATACTACCTCTAAAGCCCACTTTATTCACAATTTACGCTATCCCGGAATTTATTTTTATACATAAAAAAACATAGCATATTTCTACCTAAAATATCGCGAATATAATTTATTGCTTATACATTTTCTTTTTCTAGATTCTACGTACGTAGAAAATGACTCTATAGGCATATGTGCAATGACTAAATAAAATAAATTACATACTATATAAAAAGTAATTACAGCTTAATCAATAAGCGTTTAAGTTTAATAAAAGTTTCCCATATCATAAGGAAGCTGTTATCCAATACCAATGCAGTGCGGTTACTTAAGCTTGAAGTACCTCGAGTGGAGTCAAGAGGGTCAGGTGCGCCGGCGCCGTGCCCACAGCTGACTCTTTGTCGGCGAGAGATTAACGAAGACGCACGAGTGTCGGAATGGCCATCTGATAACTAGTTTAGTGTAATAGGTTTCTTGACCTTCACTTCACTGTATTCAGTGGCGGATCCATGCTTATGATATGAAGTGGCTTTGGCGCACTTCACGCCGAGTGTGTAGCCGTTGTTTTTACTACTATTACTATACTTATTTTGTCACCCATATCATAATCTGAAGGAAACACTGACGCCGACGATTTGTTTCAATCCTTTACCATACGCACAATGATGCACGATTCAAATCGCTTCGTTCGATCGATACATTTATTATAAAATGATGGAAACCAGCCGTGTGTAAGTCCGACGGTAAAATGGAGATGGTGGAATTAATTCATGCAATTCTTAAGACTTTTTTCAAATGAGAAGGACAATGAGGAAGTGGTTAATCCTCACATAAAATTGTAATTCAAAATCTAAAAGTTTAGTTAATAACTCTCAACAATGGGTATCTGAAGGTTCTGCGCATAATCAAACTACAGACCCTATTTTGTCTATTTTTTATATAAGGAATAAACTAGCACTTGACCAGGATCCTGATATTAAGTGATGATTTGGTCTAAAGATGGTACACACTAGTTTAGAAATAGCCTATCCACGGCAACGCATCTGCCACTAGACAATGTCTATTGCAGTTGTCTATGGGTAGCGGTCTCTTAGGTGGCCGCTTGATCGTATACTACGTACATTCTTGTATATTAAAAAAAAAACTCCAGACGCGTATCGCAAAATATCTAACTTTCATTCGCTAATGACGTAATCTGTTCCCAAATAAATTGAAGGTATAACCGTTTGAAGTTTTCAGCGAAGGATCACATAACTTGAAGCACTTATTAGCGACGTCTTAGAACTTGTTATGTTCGTTAATGTTATTCGCGAGTTCACTTTGATATTTCTTTTGTTATAAAAAACAAATTCGTTAGAAAATAAACACTCATGCCCGTGGTTTACGGGCATAAGGAGAAATGTCAGATTTCCATTTGACACCGTCTAGGCACGTCTCTTTCGATCTTTCTATATACTTTTATTTACGCATACATGCTCTTCGATTTTTCATTAGTATCCAATATGGTCGATATTAGTTCGTTCAGGATTCCATTTAAATTGTTATAGATTCAATTTACTAAATGCATACAAATCTTTTGATATAATTATCACACGAAACAAAGAGATAAGTAAGACGTTCATTAGAAATTACATCTATCACGGATTTTTAATTACTTAAAAAAATTACTGGTCGTTTTGTTTATCAATTCTAGATGTCAATAACTTGTTAATAATTTTGTTGATCTTTTTAAACATAAAACGATGGCAAACGAGCAAGTGGTGCACCTGATCTTAAGTGATCGCCACCCATAAGCATCCAATCGAGACAACTAGCAAATGAGTTACAAGTACGTTGCCACCTTCAATAAAGGCAACAGCAAAGATGGCCAGAAAATACGAGTAGTATAAATACCAATTCCTATCCACGCCCTCTTCGTCTTATTATCACTCCTTCACATTCTTATTAGAAAAGGATAAAAGAAGATGTAAGAAAAAGCTCCTAGAACTAAACAGTGACGTGTGTCGCATCTCAGATTTAGGCGTAGAAAATACGATCATTGCCGTGTGCCACTTTCAAGTACCTTATTATATTGTGTGAGAACGTTATTATATTGCAAGATGAAGGACAAAAGCTCAGTTGTTTGACAGACACTAGTTAATACTTGATAAGTGTACGATCAGAATAAAAGGAAAAGCCCATTGGCAGTCGAAGAAAGATTTTGGACGTAAGAAGTCCGGTTGCTAAATCCTTTTGTAACGGTGTTTTAATTGTTTTTTTTTTTGTTTTGATATACAATTATGTTTTAACCTGTTACCTTATTCTGAATAAGTGAAATGGGATCAGGCATCTCTTAATGTGTTATTTATTTAAAATTTAAAGCATTTTCGTTGTTTTAAAAATATTTTTTGATTTTATTTTGACTAAATTATTATTAAAGTTTATGTCCTTAAATTAAAGTATTTGTCGCAATAAATACTTTCGTCTGCTTCTCTTTTTTAAATCTGTAAACGATACAGAACCTGGACATTTACTTTTCATCCATCTCAGCCTACGACCGTCCACTGCTCGATATAGGTCTCCCCCATTGATCGCATGATAGGAAGGAAATGCGCCATAATCGCCACGTTTGGCAGGCGTGTTTTCGATCGCAGTATTTTCCACCGTATTAAAAAAAGGACGCTGCTGCCCGTCCTCTGGTGGTCTTTACATCCAGACAGAAGACAAATAGACATGTTCATGCACACAAATGTTTGTCCTGGGTGGGAATCGAACCCACGAACTGCGGCGTGAAAGACAAGCATCTTACCAACTGCGACAACCGGACCGACATTTTTACTTTACCGATGATTATTTCTTTATTGCACTGCTTTCCTGCATAATACATAAAAAATCCGTTATAGACGATCTAGTTCTTTTCTGTTTATACAGGAACATGAAAAGTAAGCTTATATATTTTAAATTTTGAAGTCTTTGTAATAACTAAAAATCTACAATCTGGTGAAAGTTTATAAGATTTCTAAAAGCTAAGGGTAAGGATAAAAGAGTGCTGATGTTTTTTTATGTTTTGCAACCTGCTTCAAAGTGATAATTAAAATATTTCCTGAAAACATTGTATAAATCTAATAAACAACTATTTCAATTATATATTTGAATAACTTCATAAGTAAAAAAGTCTAAAAAGACCTAAAATAAAGATTACAACTGTGGTGCAATGATTTTTTTTTAGAAAATTATGGATAAAAATTATTCCATTTTTTATGGACAATGTCCTTCGCGATGTATTTGCCACTAACGAGTAAGTCCAGACACGTGAAATATTCAGTGACAAGGACGCCGCCGCCAAACCTCAGCTATCGATTGCTTATTCCGTCCCACAATGCCTTGTGTCGAACACAATGAAAGTTGACAACCTTTGATACTTAATAGACGATAAATGATACAATGGAATTAAGAATAAATTTATAAGTTATTGTAATATTTATACAATAACTTATAAATTGTAAATCATCTTTTAACTTTACATTATTACAAACAATTATTCATAAATTTAGTTATCCTATACCATGTAACCTTCGAATTTATAAAAAAATATTTTTATTTAAGATGTTACATATTACTTATACCGTAATTAATTGAGAATATGTCAATATATTGGTTATTAACTTGAAATTCGTAACTACACAGTAAATAAATTTAAGCTTTTAAAATAAAATTAGGAGGTTTACTTATTAAATTGACATAAAAATGTCCGAATCGATGTTCATTTTCAAAATTTTGAATATTATTTGTTGAAGTCCAAATGTTTAGAAGCTAAAAACCGGATCGATGAAATAATCCTTAAAAATACTGTTATCTCTGACTACTTATTAAATACGCAAAAGCATTTATTTTAATTTGTTGGAGAGAATCACGACAAGCAAAAAAAGGCGTTGGTCGCTAAATATAAACAAACCTGATAAAGTTATTTTTAAAACATAGTTCCGTTCTAAAAATAAGTTAAAATTTAAATTAATGAGGATATTACCTTTTCGAAGGCGTTTAGCTTTTATCTTGAAACAAATAAAAAAGTACCGTTATATATTCCACCGGAACCTGTATTCAGGCGTTTTAATAATTTACTCGTATTTTTAAAAATAGGTGTACGTGTGGTCGTATTGTTTTGCTTGGTATTTTTATTGTTTAAGTACATCAAACAATTAGTTAAGGAATAATTATAAACGTTTAGTAACATAATAATATATCATTATTTCACTACACATTATAAAATAAAGTCCTCCGCCGCGTCAATCTGGCTATTCATACGGTTCTTACCAATAGACAGAGTGATTCATAAGGTCTATGTTATTTACGGTTTAGGTGTATAATTTGTTAAGGTTTCGTGCAAATTTATTGAAGTATGACGACAATTGTTGATAACATCGAAAAAAATCAAGCCATCTGGAAGCTTTAATCGAAAACGCTACCTATACATATGTATACACCCTTTGAGAAATAACAAAACTATGTATATTGGAATATTCCTCTTTTCTAGGTCTACAAAGTCTACAAGTTAGTCTTAGTTAGTTAGTTAGTCAAAGAATATGTTAGTAAGCTACCATTAACAGTTAATTGCAGCTAAATAGCATTAAAAGTTAATTATAATTATTTTTTACCCTATATCATTTTGAAAAATAGTTTAGACGATATATCAAAATAATAAAAAGTATAAAATCTACACCCGCAGTGAGACATTGGTGAGGGCCTGGCTCGCGCGCCAGGCGCTACCGTGTCCATAATAATATAAAACAAATTTCCTTCTGTTTCTCGATATTTATAAAGTTTAATAATTTTATTAAGCTTATCTATAAATTGGTTTAAAAATTACGTTTGTTTTTGACAAAGCCATAGGCTGGTATGTGATTTGTCAGAAAAAAATTTAGGCTTTAATAAGC
>DWLR01002743.1:0-14762 GCA_018246295.1 Papilio alexanor hazarajatica | reverse complement strand
GATAAAATAAATTTAGATGAATAATTTGTATTTTTTGTTTTATTGACAAATTCCCGATATTTAGTACACAGAATGTAGATACCGTTATTATTTAAATAATCCTTTTACATCCGTAAAAATACCATTACACCAAAAAAAAAATAGACGGCCATCATTATCACTGGATCGGTTGACAATAATGTTAAATCTTATTGACATTTCTGTGGCATAACGATATATTCGAATTCTAAATATAATAATATATAATAATTCTAAAATAAATATCCTACGAAAAAGGACTCCCTTACGATAACTTATGACAATGTAGAGAGAAGCTCGATCCACAGCTACTATCTTAGTTAAATAGTTTTATCAAACAGATATATTTAACGTCATTTTCTAAACATATCTCATATCAAGGGAAGCTCATTTATGCATTTGCAAGAGAACTCTGGGGACCTGGACCTGGTAAAACAACAATTTCAATTGAAAATAAAACCATCATATTATTTCTGGCGGTAAAGTTGCACGAGTGTAGAATTCTGTGCATATTTACCAAACATTTCACAATGATAGAAAATTTATGCTTTTTCCAACACAAACATTTTTGCAAATTATTAATTTTGAAAAAAAAAATTTTTTTTCATGCATTCCCACAGCAATAACGACACTTTAAATAAAAAAATAAATAAAACTTTTACAAGAATTATTATTATATTTTATTTATTTTTTTCTCAAAAATTAAAAAGCGTAAATGGGGTCATTTTCTATCAATGTGAAATTTTTGGTGAATAAGCACAGAATTCTACACTCATACAATTTTACCTTTCTGCCTATTGCATCCAACTTATAGACAAAGTATAAATTAATTCGGCTTACTTCCAGAGTTGAATTAGAAACAAAAAAAATCTTTCCCCTTTACAACATTTATTTATTAAACACAACATTTTACATTTGTTCATAAAAACATGAAACGTTCAAATCTAGGCGAACTTCATTCCTCTGGCAACCCTCTCAGATGTAATAAGACTTGACGTATGTCAGATTCCACAAACGCTCCGCCATGCAATAGTAAATGCCGCACTCGATCCATTCAGCTGATGTTATATGATTGAACTACGGGTGGAAAAGAAAATCATTATTAAGTGTTGTTTGTTTACTCTTACATTGCAAAGTTAAACTGTTCTTAATATAACCTGCCTGATATGAGAAGTTAAAATTAATTAAACTGGACAAGTACAATAAATTAGTTCCATAAATCTTGGTCTTCAATTTTTGGTCGAAGATCAAGTCTCTTACTTTTCGTCAATCGGTCGTCGGTAGGTCATGGGTTCGATTCCCACGAAAATTTCCCAAAAATTTGTGCTTTGTGTCATGTCTGTCTTGTGTTTGGGTGTAATTATCTCTATATGTACGTATTTACGATTTAGAAGAAAAGTATTAATACATGTAGTATCAGTTATCTGGTTTCCATAATGTCCCATTATTAAAAAAAAACATTATAACGTAGAATTCAAAGATATTGATATTTACTTCAAAATTGTATACAAAGGTATACAATTTTGAAGTTAATTGTTTAATTCAGAATTCTAAAAGAGATATAAACGCATTATCCACGGATCAAAATCATTAACTATATTTACTTTAGATTTTGCAAGTGCAAAAAAAGAACTTATTGTAATCTGAAAATACAAAATCCAACTTACTTAAAATCAATCAAAATGTTTTTGTCAAGTTGTAACACAAAGCACAAGCTGTAATAAATCAGTGGTGCTCCATTTCGAGCGGCGAGCTTTCAAGTTATCAGGAGAGGACCCGTGTCCCTTATTATAATTGGAGGGTTTTTGCGATTTCAAGAAGCACACAGCTGCGTGCACGCATGCCGTGTAAAAGGTGAGGGGAGCTTAGCGACGAAGAGGGGACTGGAGAGAGGAGGCCCAGGTTTGAGGACGGCGGGGGCCACGGGGGGGTGTCACTGTGCAAATGCACTCGTAAACCCGGCGCGAGGTCAACGCACCCCCACTCCGCGCCGGCCGTGCACCCTCCTCGTGTTACATTACTACGATACACGTTTGTTTCATCACAGACTAGATCATAGAGATGGGATATACTAGGTAAATTGCGTACTTAGTATTTCGAGTACGAGTATTTGCAAATACGCGTTCCAAATACTAGTTCCTAGAAGTATTTAGGAGTATCGATTTCAAATCTGAAACTTGGAACCTCAAACCTAAAAACTCTCGAAGTTCTGCCGGACGACGACAATAACAACGACGACGTACCCCAAAACACACGGAATCTCCCATTATACACCCTACATTCACTTTCGTTTCTAAGATACGAAATACTTCTAACATACAAAATACTTCCGGAATACTACATATTTCTACAATACATCAATAACTAATACTTCTAGTTTTAAATACTTCTAGTTTTAAATACTTCTAAAGTACAAAATACTTCAACAAAGTTAAATACATATACAGTACAAAGTACTTATACCACATCACATACTCGGTACTCACACGTACTGAGTGAAACCTAGTATCAAAACCTGTTCCATTATATACGTCCCACCTCTATGATCAGCCGGCGGCGATGCATGCGGGTGATCATCATGCTTATCGGATTATCCCATTCATAACAATGTTTTTTTTTTATTATTTCACGGTCGTTTTGAAGAAGTGCGTTAAGATTTTTACATCATGTTTCACGGACTATACACATACGAGTATACGATATATTTGCTTTCGGTAAATTTTAGTCAAGAAAACATAGATAAATGTTATATACATTTGAAATGGTTGAACTACTAACCATTAATTCCACGGTTATAGAGATTTTACGATTAAGCAAAGGAAATAATGTATATAGTACATAACTATGGACCATCCATCAATTATCTAATCATTTGCACTTCAGTAGATTTTAGAATAACTTATTATTATAAATTTAGATCTAAATTATATAAAATGAAAATTTCTACGATTTAACTATATAAGGTCATTAAAAATTATAACCCAAGTTAAAAGTTACGGTGGGTATACAGTAAAATTATGAACAAAACAGAACTTTTAGTACAGATTAATCATCCATGTTGCAAAGAATTCCATGGAAGTTGGTCGTTAGAAGGCACCTCCTAACGCGGCAACTTTTCCACGCTTTCTAACAGCCCGCGACCCGCACCGATGACCAACTTTCCTCCACCCTGATCCGCACATTACAAACACATAATTTGTAACACAAACCTTGAATGACTATATAAAAAGCTACCAGTTAGTCTAATAAGGTGATTGCAGCACAAACTCTTATATCTTAGACGGTGGGACTAAAAACTAGCGATACCACGAATAACTAACTCAACCTTTGAGGCTATCAAAGAATAGCTCAATAAAATATTAGGAAACTTAAGAAAGCAATATATTATGGCACATCTTTATAACTCTACACTTAAAATAATTATATTATATAATTATAATATCTATTAAATTATAGAATTTTTCTGCATTCCGTTTACACGAACAAACATCGACCTTAACTCTCCACTCATCAGAGCATGTAATTGCTACTACATCCTTATGAACAATAACGTCCAAATTTACTTGTTTTTGAGCTCCCACATTGATTTTAAAAAACTATTAATTAATTTTGATTTATTGATTCCTGATTCCTAATACCGACATTATTAAGACTTTTTTGTTTTTTATTTATAGCAGCAACCCGTGTTACTTTTAACGACTGATTTTGTAAATATAAAATGTACCGACCTGTTAGAGGTGTACATAACAGAATATATTCGGAAAATTTTGTACAAAAGTATATGTTATGTTTACTGTTGGTTAGTAACAAAATTAAATAAAAAAAAAGAAAATGGCGTCTAAGAAATTGTTATAAAAACTTATTTGCCAGAGACCTGAATAGACCTAACTAGATTTAGATACCATTATTCTTCTTGCTTATTTTGAATGAATAGTTTTCTTTAGAAGGTCTAAGAAAAACTATCTACTATCACGCACGAAATAACAACAGATTTTTAAAACAGTAGATATGCAATGTTTTTTATTTTCAATTTACGATAAAAAAAAAGATTCTCAAATTATCATAAAAACCTATTTTCTTTTGGGATATTTAAAGTAGTAATTATATATATTGACAAAGATAATTATATTTATTGACAAAGATCTTAGGACCAGAGCTGAAAAGATATTTAGATATTTTAATTCGATGTTAAGCCGGTGTCTATTTTATAATCAGTGTAAAGTCTAGAAGGCCAGTTATGTCTTTTCCAATTCGTTTCGCCTTCCGATATATGTACACTTCGTTGATCATTGATCCACAACTACGACATTATTGAGCGTCACATGAAATATATAATAAATGCGGGATGGATGAAATGGCAACAGGTGGGGACTTGAAATTTTTCCCTTAAGATAAAGGGGAAAATTTTCCAAAACCATCGTAAAAACTGCGATAACGCGTTGATCGGAGTGTTGGGCAGTCACAGAGACGAATGAAAAGGGAACCGCAGGAGATGATTTTAAAGTCTTAAAGTGCAAAAAAATATACAAATTCATAAAATACATTAATTTTATATAAAAATCACTGTTAGTCTGTTTTCTTTCCAACATAATTCCTCATAACAATTGACCGACGTTGATTGTTTAAGAACAAAAGCACAGCGAGCGGAGAGCACGCTAATACATTCAACAACGAAGCGGAATGAATTGTTCTCGAGCCTGTGACGGAGTACCTCCAGCGCACATTAACGACTGGTAAGTATAAGTTCAATTTCCCATGAAAGGAATATTGTCGTTTGCCGTTCACTTAGCCGCAAGTCTGCTAACCCTAAGGCGTGATTCACACTCGCCTCCTAATGAACTTGTCACAATTTACATACATATATGTCACCCACCGATAGTGAACGCCGTCCGTTCATTGTCAGCCAAATTATAAACGGTCAGCACATTGTTGTATGTACCAGATATGAATCTCTCAGTCCCAAGACAGTTCATTGGATACATTGGATTGGATAAGATAAACGGCGTAAACAACTCGCAAAAACTTAGAAATACTAATTATTTTGAGGTACGTTGTTTACTTATTTTTGAAAGATTTAAACCTAGACATTGCAGTCGAAAAATTTATAGTATATCTTGGAGTTATTAGAAACGTTGTTTTAATTATTTTGGGAGTCTGATTTAGAGTGCTCGAGAGACACAAACATTTGCCCGTTTAATTAATTTTGAATAATCATCTACTAATGTCACAATTTGTTTTTAGGGGCCTTAATTTCATTTGGACAATAAAATGTATATAAATGATTGACACATAATCAAAGCTATGAGGGTATGTTACTTCATGTCTTGTCATATATAAGTCAGTAAGGATTAAATTGCTACTTTTACCATATTGAAAACAAAAAAAACGTGTGTATCAGTATATGCGTAAAGTGGTTTTTGAGAACAAGCTCGGGTCGTATATACACGTCTTAAGACGCAGGTCGCCGAGGAGTCAAATAATAGAACGTGTATTGTTTCCCTCGCGGGCGTTCGCCCCGGCATGCCCGATATGCGTTGGCGCACGCCGTGTGAGCGAGGTCCGACACCCTCGTCTCGTCGTAGCCATTGTCCCCGCACAAGCTATGCCCTATGTGGGCTATGTCGCTATACAATCATGGTAATTCATTCACACTCTATTAATTTGAATGAACACTATCACTATTTAAACATAATTTGCTTGAGATCAAAGGCAACATAGACGCCATCATAAGTACTGTTTTCTTTTTAATTAATATCTGAAGCAACAGTATTTTTCAAACAAAAGTGTCGGAATATAGGTAATAGATGTTAGTTACTCAACCTAAGCCGCATGCAACTGCATCTTAACTGCTCGCCATAGCTTATCGCCGCCTAATTTCTAGTCCAAACTTCCGCGCGGTAACTCTCTGTGTACGTAAGTGGCTCCGATGGAAATGGTCGTGTATATTTTAAGTGTCAACATTGGCGGCAGTGGCGGCTCGCACAAACGGCAGCTTTCGAACCTTACTTACGAAGCCTTGATCTCGAAAGACGGACGGACGTGTGATGTCTTTACATAAACATGCGGTGCTCAAAGCTGCGCCGTTCCATCACTATTCATTCAAGAGCGATTCATTAAATAAATTAATTTAAAAACTTGTTCAAACATAACTCTTAGTCAACTTCTGTCGGATGTATTCTGAATCTTTTTGATGTCTAGTTCACTAGATATCAACAGAAAAAATAGTGTCTAATTCACTAAAAATCAACAGAAAAAATAGTTCATGAAATTTTGTGTACTGAGATTTTTTACAATAGAAACAAAACAAATAAGTGGTTTACCTGAAGTTAAATGACCTCCACACATCAACATTCGCATAAATTTAGTAAAACTACTTTACTAAAACTTTGAGAAACAGATGCTACGTTTAAAAAGCGTCAGAAAATTTGTTTATTCAATACCGAAAATATTCTCGTTCCGTGTTCGACAACATTACAGCTTTAATAGGCATTAAACGGCACCATCGTAATTATATCCTTCACCTACTATTTCCTGTCAAATATTGCTTTGTGGCAAATTGTAACATCAACTTATTCCCCGAACACGTTTATTTATGCCTTTAATACTGTACACTTCTACGCTGTTCATTTTTCATAAATCCATAATAAGCTGTTATTCTGATTGCCTTTACGAAATCCGTAAAAGAAATATATGAGCACAAGGACGTGACTTATTGACTGATATCACAGAGAAAAAACATGGCAAATTATAAGCAGCTCTGTTACATGTATAGAGTAAAAGATAACAGAAAGGCTAATGTTCCTCTGTATAAATAACGTCGCGTACGAAAAATGTATGAGAATAGACAATTTTCATATTTTTATTTAGTTATTCTGCTATTTGAGGGGGGAGAAAAATTCAACAATTTAAAAAAAATCGGTTCAGCCGTTCCTGAGTTATAAATAGTGTAACTAACACGACTTTGATTTATATATTTAAGTAAATTATGATTTCTTTTTTACAAATAATGAATAGTTATTAACTCTATAAACTTTGACGCCAACGATAAATGTCCACTTAACCAACATAAAAAAAATTAGAGACCAGGTAAAAAAAGACAGTATGAGTACAGTAAGAATGATTCACATTGATATAATATGTTCTTTTGACGTTAACAACTTTATTAATAAGTCTAGATGAATATTTTAATTCAGATTTTATGACAAAACTCCGATTCCGAAGCCGAAACATAAAAGTAAAAATTATACATAAAGGGAATTTTGAGTTCGTGATGAAATATGTTGATATAAATTGTTATATGACAGTGGCGACGTAAGGTTGTTTTTGGTGCTTTGTCCCGGGCGCCAATAAGCAGTTAGCAAGGGGTGACAAAATCCAAGGATCTCAAGGTAGGTATAACAATGTTATAAAGTGATAAGTAAGTTGTGTAATGAAAAGATCGGATGACGTATTTTGTTTTCGTTGTCCACGCAGCACAAAGGAGGTGACAAAATAACCAAGGGATGGCAAGCACGGCTAATCCGTAAATCGGTTATTTTCTTTCGTCGTTCATAATGCAAAAAGGTTTTGCAATATCCTTATTTGTCGTTTATAATCGAAAAAAAGCGCAAAGTAATTTTATCTCATCGTAATACAGAGTAATCGAACGTGTATAAGTAATAAAGTGCGAAAAGAATAGCTGCAATGATATTGTTGAAGAAGAAAAACAAATTTACAGCTAAAAACAATAATGGATTTGCGGCAACTATGTCACGTATTGAGTCGATAATTCGGCAGTGTAAAACGCCTGTAAGGAAGAATGTTTTGCGGTTTCCTCACCGCCCTCAGCATCACTACTTTTCTGCTTTTCTTTTGAAATGTTTTTGGCAATTGGTACGTGATATATTTTTAGAATTAATAATTCGCACGTAGTGGTGGCCAATTTCTATTTTTTATATTGTTCTTATTAGGCAAAAACTTTTTGAAGTGAAAATGACATCAAGTGAGAAACTACCAGTGATTTATTTATTTGGTGGAAAATTTGTTTATTTTTAAAGCAAATTTTAATTGACCAACAATAAATAATTACAGTAAATCATATTTTTGACTTTGCT
The DNA here is from genome assembly GCA_018246295.1 of Papilio alexanor hazarajatica. Lineage (NCBI taxonomy): Eukaryota > Metazoa > Arthropoda > Insecta > Lepidoptera > Papilionidae > Papilio > Papilio alexanor. The sequence continues at coordinate 6,651 of DWLR01002743.1, read as the reverse complement.
CTTTTTATTACAGTGCCATCTATGTCAAATATACTAAACTAAGGTAGCCAATACGCTTTGTTTTATCTTAAGGGCAACTATTGCCATCTTTCGAATGCCATCAAATACTATAAATATGGGTCTTTCTCTCAAAATTGATTTAATACGCAAAAAGTCTTATTTAACAACGATTGTTTAGACATTTCAATCTTAACATGGTAAATTGGGAAAAAAGTTGTAGTCAAATTATATCTTGAAGGTCACAAACGTCAAAATGATAATTGACAGTACGTTACTTCTACATATCGTTCATAATTTCTGTCAGTGTCAATCCGTGCAAGTGTCGGGGTATGATTGCCGATGTCGCGGCGTTTTGTATTCAAAATCCGATTGTTTATTATCGCGATTTTATAAAATAACGCCGTTTATTTATTATGAATGTTACACCAAGGTATATTTAAAAGTTGAAATAATTATGTTCATAGCTATTGATAAATTATGAAACCTCTTCTATTTCTTAAATTATGTTAGAATAGTGGAAGATGGACGGAAATCTCGGTCGTTAAAAAACTGTGTCGTTTCGATGAATATCTTAGAGGAATATGCTTGAAATCAAGAAATATTAAGGATACTATATATCTTTGTAAGTAAAGACATGTATTTAATGGTATTTAGGAATTAATTAAAACATTTTCCAACAATTTCTCGCAGTTGAGATAACTCCTACGTACAAAATACATCAGTCATCAGTATTTATTATCTCACGTCAAAAAAAATGTCCATGTTATCATATTGCTATGTTTACAAGCTTAGATTAACTTGGGCGATTTATTATGTATAAGTATAGATATTAAATAAAACCAAGCTAATGCTCATTTTTTTTATTTTGTGACAGTATTCACTTATTTTGTCTAAATTAATTTTTTTTGTCACTCAATAAACTGTAAAAAATTGTCTAATAACAAGTGAAAAAACTTTAATGTGATTGTAGATAAATGCATAATTTCATTTAGGCTACCAATAAATAAGAAACATAAGTTATATTCGTTTATTATTATTACTTTGCCAAACATAAGTTCCAAAGTCAATGATAGGAACCATATTGCCTCATTGAGTTTGTTAATATTAGGCAAATGAATAGGACAATAAAAATCAGTTAAATACCATCATTCCAAATTATATAAAATTTTGATCAGTCTAAAATTATCATTTCACTACTACCCCTACAGTTTTTGTAACAGTAAAAAAAAACAAGAATAAGCTTGGAATATCGAACAAGGAATATGGATTTCACAAAATGCAATTAGCTAAATACTGGACCTCTTTCTTTTTTAAACTTAATTTGTTTTTGTTTGACTTGCAAACAAAAGAGTAATATAATTAAGTTATAGTTAAATGAAACTATTTTGTTATTTGATTTATTATATTAATTAATTATATAAAATTATACTGATAATGGAAAGAACACAAAAGATGTCATATTTTTTAATATACTATTTGTGATAAGTAAAAAAAACTTGGTAAGCATATAACGAAATACATAAAAATAAAGCAAAATGTTACAAACCCCATTAGATTGTAACAATAGAGATAAAAAAAGGAAAATGAATTGACTGGTATGTTTTGATACCATATTTCTATTCTATCTGTGCTAATTTTTTTTTTATTCTGTTCTAAAGGTATGCAGATGTAGACATGGCCAGCAATGAATCCAGTGTCAGAGTTGCAGTCAGGTAAGTGTGCAGCAGTGTGGGCTGGCAGTTACAATGCTTGCTTTCATACAAGTGACTCTTAGGTTTGATTATTTACTGGAGCACAATCTGAGAAATTTCTTTACATAAAAGGATGTGTGCATTGAATTTTTCATAACTGTGGAAACAGTTAAAATTATACATGAATTTTGATCTTATAAATTGTGCGAGTCCAACTTTATCCACTTCCTATGATAGCGCACAGAATCTTCAGATCACGGGATTGACAGGATCCAAATCCGGACGCAATGACATCACTGATTGATTGTGAATTCTGTTAGTTTACATTGAGTCCTGGCTTATTGTAAACTGTCAGCAAATTGTAAATTGTCAGCAAATTGTGAACCACCATATGAAGATAATCATAATGTAAAGATATTTTGCTTACATATTATGTTAAAGTTGGAATGGAAGATAATTGTAATATGATTAAAATAAGATTGATATTGGTCAAATCGAAAAAAAAAAATTTAATAAATACTTGTTTATAGAAAAGATTAAATTGACATGCAATAGGTTTCGACACATTTGGCATTTGAAAATCTGTAAATGTTTGCCGCCCACGTAACGAAAACATCGTTGTTATAAAATTAAAATGTTCTTGTCCTTGTTTATTTGTCTATGAACTGTTTTTTGTAGCTGCCGCAGTATAGGCCACTGCTGACATTTGTGGCGGCATAAATATGTGTGTATACCTGAAAAATCCTAAGGACCTCAGATGAAAGCATGAACATCGCTAACCTAAAGCTATTTCTATATAGTTGCATACACATATAATACTATTGTTGAATTTTAGGTTGTAATAATAGGAAAACAAGCCACGTCAAATATATCCAAATATTTAGACTTTAAATGCGTAGGCTCACCCCCATTACAACTAGTTTAGGACCTAAAAGCTTCAGTGAAAGGTAAATAACGATAGCTATCTATTTAACCGTCTGTAATGTTTAAAGATTAGATTTAAAATAAATAACATGTCTTAACATTGTTGGTATAGTTCACTGCGTTATTTGGTAAAAGTAGTTATGAGTCAAGAGAGTTGGAAATACTGAAAACATAGTGCAACTCTTAGCGTGAGTGCGATTCGGGACTAATGCGCCAACTTTTATGTGTGAAAGACCTTTTGGCCAACACTTTCAAAAGTAGTAGTAGTGAACCATTTAGTAGATCGAAAACGACCGTATTTAATAAATAGTGTACACACAGATGGAAATAATTAAACGATTTATGTGTTAGCGACTAATCCTGAAGGAGAGACAGATCGACAAATTTTTCTTTTAAAATATTTGTCTAGAACTATGATATTATATATTAGCACAGGTCATAAGCATAAATAAATACTGTGTGTCTAAGCATTTTTACACATTTCATTTAAATAGTCCGTAGGTTGAATGGAAGGCGCGTACCTCATGTTGCATGATTGTGTAACAGTCCGCTTGTAATGCTTGTATGTTTGTGTGTGCGTTTAATACATGCAAACCATTCTTGACCCGCAGACCCACCGTTCGTTTATTAAATAACTGTTCTCTCGTACATTTGCCATGTCGGCTCTTAAGTGGCCGCTCGCGAATATTGATTTAGGAATGTATTTGTGAAGGCGTAACCAAATGGCCGACGAGCCTCTATTTGTGCCGTATTGGGCTGTTGACATTTGTTACATCACTGCTACTTTTAGGCAATTGAAATTGATAAGATCGAAAGTTATTTGAAAAAGACAATGGAGCGAGAGACAGAATTTAAGTTGGCGTGTTAGAAAGTTGCAAGCTTAGCTTTTTCTTTATGATGAGAGAGATATATTAGTAAACGGCTCACCTGATGATACGTAAGTAAAATTAAGTAAGTAAGTATAAAGTAAGTAAAATTGCAATATTTAAAAATTGTTTTAAAGAACACTTTATTTAGTTCCGCCTGGATCGCGACTGACACATAAGTCAAGTGACATTTATTTGCTATATTTAAAACTGCTTTATTAATGGCCTGTATTACAGCTATGAAGAATCGATACACTTTTTCTTATCTACTCCATCAAGCTAACAACGCCAACGATTGTCATTATTTTTTGTGGATTTGGCATGTTTTCCATCGTCATCTCCAAAGTAGGGTATTAGGATGAGGGTATGCTATTGCGCCACCTCATTATATGAAACGAAGACGTATAAATTTATCCATATTAAATGACCATTAATAATAAATGTCAGTAAAATAAGACCAAGATAAAAAACCGCTGCGATAAACGGGTGCTTATCAAAGCTTATCAAAGTGCTTAATAAAGCTTTTAATTCATCGCTCTACCGTACATAGGGAAAGCATTGTAAAATATATTATAATATTTTATAATTTTATTGTCCCGTGTTAAAAATAAATATATGTTTTTAACAATGAACTTATCGTCGTCATAAATTATTTCCATTGAACGGTCGCACCATTCCTATCTTACTGTAATGCAATAAGACAATTGTCTGATGTAAATGCAACAGCAAAGCAAAAGACACAAGACGACAATGCTGTATTTGTTTCAGTCCTCGATGTCAATAAGCGTTGGCCACTTATTACGTCTGGAACGAACCAACCAGTAGTATAAGCGTTTACAAGTCTTCGTTACTTATTGTCTGTGTTTGAAAGTTACTTATGATTGATATTGTTTATCAAGCAATCACGCGGAATATTCCATAAACTATCCACTCTACTTCAGTGGGTATTTGATAAATTTGACCGCATTTGCGTGGCGTTTGATTTCGTCAATCGGTTTGTTTGAGCGGAAAATGTAAGTGTTAAAAGTGTATTTGCGTTACGTTCGACTTTGTGCGGTGCGGCTGTGACGTAAACAGTGTTTTTATAGCATAATACTAAACCTGTCCATGTATAGTGTAAATATGTTAAAGCTTGTTATTATCGTTTACAAATATATCTGCTGATATCTGAAATATGAAATCACTTATTCAGTGTCGCTGTAACTGATATAATTGTTTAATATGGCGAAGACCCGTAGAGTTCTAATTTGTGATATAGCTAGACGTCCTGATAATTTCTCCAGATAAAAAAGCATGTCTAAACATGAATTTCAATACCTTTGTTTGCATAAATCTAAAAAAAAAATTTCTTCCTCACTCGTCAGAACTTCACAGAGATTAAATATTACTTTTCTTCTATTTCTCAAAAAGGTTTTACAATTGATATTACTCATTTTGCTTCTGCACTTAATTAAAAAAAAAATAAGTGTACGATGAAGTAAAAATATTTTTTATGTGGAACATATTTATTTTTTTGTTCTTCAGTAAGTAATATTACTTACCATTCCGTTGCATTAAATCCGATAACCGTACACGATTTGTTTATATCCTCGATCTTCCCATAGCTTCCACGTAAATGGCGATCTATCCGTTATGTGTTCGCTACAAACAGCCCTACATTTCTCACAACGCACAAAGTTAAGACATACCGAGTAGTGTTCAAGTGTCAGCCACGCGTTTTTGTCACATATAAACTACTGAATAAGATTCTTAGAACTTGTTCGGTTAAGCCCGTTCGACCATAGTATCCCGGATTAAGACGTCTTAATAAAGGTAATAAATATATTTAAATGATGCCAATGATGCATTTAATAGCCTTAAATTTTGTACTCAAGCCGCAACACGTGCTTTGTTGTGAATTTATTCGCATACATTAAATTGCGTTTCCTCAACTCTACTGAATCGTTCTGCGTAAATACATCTATCGATTACAACTAACAAATCTTGAATAATCTTTTGAGTTTTTTTTTTTAACAAAAACTAAACCGACTTTAACTTATAGAATTTTATTTATAAATTATTAAGACATTAATAGCCACGATATGTCTCTTTAACCTACCAATATGCCAAATTTCGGTATGTCTTCGGAACCCAAGGTTCAATGCTATTCAAAATTAAATGGGTCCCATTTTTTGCGATTTTCCCCTTTCCAACAAAAAAAATGAAAAAGGTTCAGATGGTCGAAGTTATTATGTAACTAAAAAGAGTACAAGCGAATTGAGAACCTCCTCCTTTTTGTAAAGTCAAAAATGAAGCTTCTACGTTACTTATGTATTTTTAGTGTATGAACATTCCTTTCATTAAAGTATAATTTCCGAACAGTTTTGCGTTGATTCTATTCTTGTCTCTTGTTAATATTTATGCTGTTGGCATGTCAATAAATAAATAAAAAACGTTATGGATTGTTAACTTGTGAGTCAAAGCGTATCGTTATTCCGCATACCTTGCTATTTATCAGAAATCGATCATTTGAATAATACACAGGCGAGCGACGCCAGTCTCGGTACTTACAGTCGTTGTATTTTGCATTTTATACTATCCTGTTTTGTAATTCCTATTCATGTTTTTGTTAAAACTATTTACAAGATTCGGGACAGAAAGACATTTGAATTACTGCCTATCAGAAAACTCGAATTAAATATAACTAATCGAATTAAGAAATAAACTCGAACTGGAACTCGTTTAGCCATTGACCTCTACGTCGTACACACTAAACAACAACATATTAAACTAGAATTAACTTAGTTTATAAATATTTTATTATTTACAAATAACATAATATTTTATAATAATAATAATATTTAACTATAGTTAAATTAATAAACTAAAATTCAATTAGTTTGAAACCGACGTAACTTTCGCATAAATAAACAACATAATGTACAAAAAGTAATATAATTTTGGTACACAAGCAAGAATATAGATTTGAAGTAATCATCTATTAATACTGTAAATAAATTCCTGGCATACATATAACAGTAGTGGACAAGAAAGTCAATGGCGTTAATACTCTAACCGTTTTCTATTCATCCTTAACGGACACCAGCGTCGAAGAAGCGCTAATGACTTAATAAGTCGTGAACATTGTTGTCGCCTAAGATGGAACTAAAATGTCACTAAATGTCACTCAC
>DWLR01002742.1:0-14767 GCA_018246295.1 Papilio alexanor hazarajatica | reverse complement strand
CCACAACCGTGCGGTTTTCGCGGAACTTCCTGCCTCGTACAGCCGCGTTGTGGAATGATCTGTCCCCAGCGGTATTTACAAACCGATACGACTTAGGAGCCTTCAAGCAGATAGTGTACTTCCTCCTTAAAGGCCGGCAACGCATCTACAATTCCTTTGGCGTTGCGGATGTCCATGAGCGTCGGTTCACTTAATGTTAGACGACCCGCTGCTCGTTTGCCTCCCTTATTCTATATTTAAAAAAAAACGCTTGTGCAAATGTAGATTGGAATACATAAAACGAGACTATGAATGTCTAAAATATTAAGGCCTCAAACTGGTTTTAGTAACGTAGTTGCATTAAAAGATACTCTAGAATGATATCGAAATGAATAAGCTGTGATGCGATAAACATGAAATCAATACAACACTGCACTAGCGTTTATGTATTAACACTCCGCAGTCAACATCAATTTGGTGTCGGTCAAGTTAGATCGCAAGTTGGTGCCTCCACAGCGGGTGCATGGTCTCCACACTAACAAAAAGTTTTGTCATAGCGTGAATTTTTAGTGGTGACTTTTAACTGGACATGTAAGTAATACGAAATAAAAAATATATGTCACTGAAAGACCAAAACAAAATCTGGCATTTCGCATGTAGTACAGAGTATTTGAAGTATTCGCAAGAGTCACCTACTCGCATTATACTGAGGAACATCTAAGTTTCACCAAGTACATTAACGGTATAAGCAAGAGCGGGCAACAGAAAACTTTAATGTCCGTACTAAACGGGCTATAAACTCGACCGCAACGCATTAAGCTACGTTAGCGGGCCAAAGGGGCAATCTGCCGGCTAATTTGATAGGAACAGACAAACGAGTGGATATTAGACTCTGGCCCCAAGCACAGCCCAAAGCGGACTAAACATTTATTGAGTCTTTATTGATAACTTTTAAATTTTAAAGGTCTTGTTTTCACAAATGATATTTACATAACTAATTGGAAGTCACTCACTAATCTTTCAAGACTTAAATCGTAAATAATAAAAGTTTATAATTACAATTATCTTTAGAGTTAAGTTGTCGAAACCTTTGAAATATTACTTTAAGTTATTTAAAACCCTCGTTATCATGTCGGTAAGCTTTCTGCAGTATGATTTGAACAAAATATATAAACTAACATATTAAGGCCTTGATGGAGATCATCCTAGAGTAATCTAATTTTAAGGAAAAGAGAAAGAGGAAAACGAGTAAAACAATCGTAATGTAAATTACCACCGCAACCCATAGATATCATATGAGTTGTATATATTTAACCAAGTTAATCGAGTAAGAGAGGAGAATAGATAGAAAAGAGGGAGACACACAGAACTGATCGAAACGTAGTAGTAGAAATTACTGCACTTCAAGATCTGTAATTTGTGATGTAACTGCCAACGGAGTCGCTTCTTTTGTAAAGAGAGACATTTTTGTCTATTTAGAATTTTTTATTTATTTATTAACATCAATATAACACAATTACAGACTAGATATAATGCGATGCTATATGCACGTTACAATATTATTGACAATAGGTTTGCAAGTTAAAAAATAACAATAACAAAAAGACAAATATAAAAAATAAAATCAATCCATAGCTAAGCATTCCTTTACTTGCACAATTAAGTACTTATAACAATCGGAAGAGGATGGCTGGTTCTCTGAATTGGTTAATTTTTATTCATATCATTTTATTTGATTTTTAATCTGATTAACTGTTAATATGAATCTCTTAGTTTTATATTTTATTTGTTTTGTTTTGTTTATTTACTTGCACAAGTAATTACTTAGAACAGATGGAAGAGGATGGCTGGTTCCCAGCCTTAAACAAACAGCTAGTAGGGATGTTAAAAGACAATAGATTTTTATTTAAATCGATTATAATTTTCTTATAACCGAATTTTATAATCGATTTTTATAGTAATTTTAAACGATTTTTAATAAATCGATTATATAAATTACGCGTGTAAATCGAACGTAACCGAATTGGCTCTAAAGCATCTTTCTGTGATGGCCACTTCTACTTCAAAGCAGGAAATGGTTTATGGTTAGGAAAACAGGATACCGTATTTTAGAAAAGAGATTATCAAATTATTGTTTTTAAACTGTTTTAAGTTTTCGTTTCATTTTATTTTAATACTACTCTTACGTAGAGAAACGAGACTGAAAATTTGTGCTAATAGTTATATTTAGTCTTTTGATTGGTTACACTTCAAAATAACGAAAGATATGTTTTGTATTTTAATTTTTGAAACCATAACATAGCAGTTTAGTTTTTTAATTACAGTTTTAAGTATTTTACTTTAAAACTAGTCTAATGCAAATAGTACTGGATATTTATGGCATTTTTTTATTTATATTTTAGTTTTTTAGACAATAAGGTTGTCATTTTGTTGGGTTGCTCATCATTTCATTTTTATTAGAATAAAAAGCTTAATGGCAGTACCAATAAGGATATTTAGTTTCTTTACATATTGAAAGTTTAAAGGAACATTTGCTTTGATTTTTAGTTTAGAATTGGTTACATTTTTATTCATATCATTTTATTTGATTTTTAATCTGATGAATTCTTAATATGAATCTTTTAGGTTTATTATTGCAATACGAAAACCATGTAGATTTTTAAATATTAGAGAAATCGATTTATTCGCAGAAATCGATTATTTATTTTTATTAAAATCGATTTTTGACAATTCGATTAATATTGAATAAAGAAAAATCGAATCTCACATGCCTAATAGCTAGTTATTATGTCACTAGCTTAGAAACCGCTCTGCGCTTTGACCTTGGGCGGCAGTTGATGTGCCCCGCCCTGCCCGTCATGCAGTCGTATGTCACGTACAGAGCCTAGCGTCGCCCTTGGCTTGGCTAGCGTTTCATTTGTTGTTTTTCGGTTCACTGATTCGTGATGGATTCGTTGCTACGTTTGTAGGGAAAAGACAGTAACTTTATTTTAATTACTTAGCCTTACGTCAGCGATTTAAATTTAATAACAATAAAAGCACTAGTCATATTTATTTTAATCGCTACTTTATAAATTGCTTCGAAGCATATAACCAAGATTTTTTTTAAATTGCATCGGCAATAACAGCTCACTGAGCCTTTAGATAAAGACTTACGTAGGTATAAATGTTATCTGGGTCTATCTAAGAATGAAATTCTGTACTGGAGTGTACATTTGAATCTCGTCATTCGACTATTGTCTTGAACCATGACCTAGCACAAACATTTAAGCTTTATTGATATTGTCACAAGTGATATTAATAATTTCATAATGTATTAATTAAAAAAAACATTCAACTATCTAGATATCTCCAATATGATCAAAATTCTGAACACACATTTAAGTGACAAATCATTATAATTTATTGATAATAAAGCGTTTATTTCTTTCGTATAAATGGGTACAGAAACTGCTTGGGATGCCTCACTGGACATCGGAAACGAAATATACTTCTAGAAAATGGGTATGAAGCGTAAATAGGTCCCCAGGTGTACATAATGTTGTGCGCACAACACAGCGCAATTCAATTTGCCGTCAATGCGGGCACCGTGCCCCTTATCCCGGATACGTTTTCATTATTTAATATTAATATAACAGCTGCGTATTTAATTCCGACCTTTTATTTATTGCGTGTGAACGTTACCAATTCATCACCCAAAGACGTGTTTAGTTTATTTACTTGTTTACGTGGGTAATATGTGTGGTTATATAATATGGTAATATATGGGTTCTGGAGCTCAAAACTACAAAACATGATAGCAATTGTTCATTTATTCCGTTTGACATAAAACTATAGTTTTAGGACTTTTATTTTTTGAAGTTGTTTATTACTTTTATTCTTCTGCGTTTCGCCCGTCGATTGAGGAAACGTAGGCTAGATTTAAACGCAGAAAAGTCTATAATTCAACAGATAAATTTCTCTGGTATTTTTGGCGTTACATGTACCCACCCAGGGTACATGTAACGCCAAAAATACCAACTACATTTACACATCCTACGTTTGCGGCATTTAATCAATTAGTATAGAGTATGTTCTCAGTTACAGAGCACAGCAATCGATGCGCGACTCGATATAAAAATAGAAAACATTGATAGAGCTCCCCCGGCCGAGCGAGACCTTTTACCTAAATCAAACTCGTGCTATATCTCGCCACTTTGCCAAAAGTCAGAGGCAAACGAATGAATTGGCGCAACCAATGGTAACCGACAGCCGGCACGCGACACGCGCGCGCTTTCAATGACACATCGACTCACATATTAACGCCGAAAATTCTTTGATGTTAACTTATCGGCGAAAATAACGGTCTTTCATTTAAAATAATTACATTTCGTTAATTATAAATTTTGTTTTGACAAATGTGGACATTGCGTATGTTGTAGCCATATTTGTTTGAATCTTTGTAGATACAAAAATGTAGTTTAAAATACGTTATTTTTTTAATCAAATGACCAAGTGGTCTATAACGAAAAAATACGTGTTATATATTTCACTACGTATTTTATCAAGAAAAACGTTTGGCTTGCTATATATAATAGAATAAAATCTCCTTTCTTTTTTCGTAACGGTAATGTCAATATAAAACAAGTCAAAGTGGATAGATGGACAGTTCTATAAACGTAAGATAGTTCCAAGTTTATTTATAAAAAGACCTATCCGCTGTCAGCCCTCGTGTGATAGTAAAAAAGTAACACGGATTAACAATAAAAAGGGTTAAAAAACGAATTGTGGAGCTTAAAAAATTGATAGATCTGTGAATATACCTTATGCAAAATATTTACGATTTGACATTTTTAATTATTTACTTTGCCTTTGGTCAGACGAGATGCTCATCTCTTACCTATTCGGGATATTACCTCTATGATTACTTCTGTGCACTTTAATAGATTTGACAATAATAAATTATTGTCCATTCACTTAGCATCAGACGAATCGCAAAGTGGTGTTTTACAATAAATAGTGAATAAGAAAATGTTAATAAGATATGCTGTGATGGTTTGGACATGTGGAAAGGAGGAATGAAGTGAGGATGACAAGACAAATCTATGTTGCAAAAGTGAGTGGAACTCAAAAAAACTTATATTAATGAAATTAATGACATCCTAAAGGCGATATAAAGAATATCCGTTACCGACAAGCATGTACGCGTAGATATGGATGTAGAAACAAAAAAAGGGTGCCAGGATAGGGTCAAGTGGAAATCCATGATCTCAGCCTACCTATCTAGGTTACGAGCGTGAGTGTTATGATAAGTAAATAGTGCGTAAAGTAACATGTAGCATTTAGAAAAAGAAGAATTCTTTTCCACAGTAACGAGCTATCTTACCCTAATTGAGATGGATGGAATAACGGGCCCTATTCATTTTTCTAGGGCTTGTTACTTAAAGTACGTGACTGGCGGTATACATTGGTATTGCGTAATATAGATGCGGATATATGCTCTGATGTAATAAAAAATAATATGTTCCGTCCTTTTCATTTCAACTGAAATAGAAATGAATATCTTATTATTGCAATACAATACAACAAGTGATGAATTTTTACACTAATATTATAGAGTTGATTTTTTTTTGTTTTGTTAACCGATTTCATTAAAAGAGGTTCTCAATTCGTTTCTATTTTTAATCTTTGTAATTCACTACTGCGTTGTTTATGAACGGATTTTTTGTTGGGTTTGGTTCCACTTGCGGTTCAATATAGATAGATTTAAAACAAGACCCGTTTCGGTATCGTGGACTTGTAATAAATGTATAACGTAAACTAAACTATAAATCGTGGCTATAAGTGACATAATAACTTTTAAATTATATACATTTGAAGTCAGTTTTGTTTTTGATAAAAGAAGATAAAAGGTTATAGGTAAATTTTGAAATTACTTTATCGATTTTAATACTTTTAGATACTGTTAGAAAGCAGCACAGGATGTGAACATGAAGGGAGGATATTCGCATCTCCTTTCCAGATGTCTTATTTTTGAATTTACTTATGATTACTACCTCGCGTTTTATAGTCATGAGAGACTTCTTTTCATAATTACTTACGTACAATATTGGAGAAGTAAATTATTTGAAAACAAAAGCCAATTCTGTAACGCGAACTACTAAAACGTTTCTTATAGATAAGAATTGAAACAATTTAGTTCCGAAATACTTCAATATGAGTACTAGAAATCTATTGGGTGGGTAGTAAATCGCAATATTTTATATTCCTCATAAAAAAGCATAAAATTAAATTTAAACTCTTTTTTTTACTCTTACTCATTTCCTTTTTTTTCATAATATTTTAATGTCTTAGGAAATGACTTTCTCTAGGCGTTATTTGGGGGATATGTCTATTTCTGTGGATACTAGGTATAAAAAGATTGGAAGAAGGGCTAATGATGATACACAGACGGTAAATAAAAAATCTTATCTGTTAATAATAATCATGAACGTATTGGAATACAACCATAGTTTTAGTACGCGTGTATTTTATGATTATTCAAAAGTCTTAATCAGTTTGGACAAAGAGTAAAAAATTGCGTTATAAAAAGGCATGTATGTACAAACAGAAAACCAATTTAAAGTTCCCTGAAATGGTCAGTTCTTTGTTAACGACGACTATCACGATTATCCACATAATCTTTGTAATTAATGTCACCGTGTGAAGCGGCATGGGGTGCACACGAAATCAGCTTACCTTGTACTGACTGAATGGACAGTAGTGACACCGGTTTATGTGTATGACAAATAGCCCTAAAGAACATTAACATTTTCTTAAATTTATGTTTTAGTTTACTACGATTTATACATAGGTATATAATCATTTTTTGTTTCGTGATTCGTTTTCATGGGCTTGAATATCCAACCATCTATATTCCTTTATAGAAATCATTTCATCAGTTTGAATATTAAAATCTGTACAAGATATGGTAAACGTAGAGTCGTTTGTTACGTTTTGTTTATTAGGATTTAAGGTCACGAATGTGATTGTTAAACTTTGCCTGGGCGTTGCGTGGTTTCAAGGTCGAATCGAATGTAAATCTTTCATTTTAATATTAAAACTATGAAGAAATAATATCATATATTTGCTTATGGTAATTAGTACAGAATAGTATTGGAATATTTTTTTCCATCATATTTACAGCTATTGTGATTTAATTGTTCTCGTATGTAACTCCAAATTTATTCCAGATTTTTAATTGAGCCAATTGTTTAAGCAATAACTGCACTTGGAGTAAAGAGACCAAAAGAACGATAATTAAAATTAATATACACACACACACACACACACACACACACACGTGTGTGTGCGTGTGCGTGTGCGTGTGCGTGTGCGTGTGCGTGTGCGTGTGCGTGTGCGTGTGCGTGAGCGTGTGCGTGTGCGTGTGCGTGTGCGTGTGCGTGTGCGTGTGCGTGTGCGTGTGTGTGTGTGTGTGTGTGTATTAACGTACATAAATTTCATTAACACATAAAATTGTAATATTTGTTCAAAAGGATGATAGCTCTCTTTAGACGTATGTTATCTCTATATCCTATATCCCGAACGAAATAAAAGTACCTAAAAAATTAGATTAGAAATGTCAGATATCTATTACATTTATAATTTAAATTTAAATCTCAATTTTATAAGCTCCGCTTGTACAAAAAAGCATATATTTTTCGCATTCATAAATCGTATTTTGTAATTCACTTCCCTTCTTTTTATCACGTTAACCTGAAAGATAAATGATTGTTGGTTTTATGCTTTCTCCTCGAATAAGACACGGTCACAACTCCCAAATCGTCTACACATTAATCAACACAGTGATAAGTGATCTTAAGTTACAAAATGATAGTGATGTTAGTTTCAATTTGATTTAGGTGTAGTCTCAGAAATAAAGTAGAAGATGTGTGTATACTAAAATCATATATAAAATAATGTTGCAGACTTATTCAGCAGTAGCAATTATTGCGTAAATGGGTCTGCCCTTACGGTGCTGTATTAACTATCAGAATACGGAATAAGGTGTACGAATGTAAACCCTTTTTTAACCCCTCCTCCCTCCAACTCTAACAGAGATCAGGAATGATGAAACATTTGTAACATTTCTAGTTTTTATCGAAGTTAAAGTAATCGGTGGCTCGCTTGCGTGTTTCTATTAAAAAAATGATAAATTTCTAGAAAAACACTTTTGATATAAGAATATTTAGTAAAGTTCGAAGCAAATAACGTTAAATATATTTATAATACGATCAGGCGGACAGCTGCAGTATGCATGTGTAATGCAATTCCAGAATAACATACATACATGAATATATTTCGTGTGTTATAGCTTTGTTTCGACACGGTGAATTTTGAACTCGGCCTAAATACACCGAACTTGTGGAGAGATGCCAACAACTATTCAAACTCGAAAAAGTTTAATTGCGTTCAACAATGAGACACAACCGAAAAAAAACTAAAGAACTTGAAAGATACACCCCTAACAAGAATACAGGCGTGAAGGAGAAGTACTACCTACACTTCTGACTTACGTCTAATGAGGTACCACAGAGATTCTCCTCTTTTTTTAATAATTCAGACAGAATCTTCTGATTGATACCTGTGATGGATAGCATATCACACAAAATCCGGTGTTCACTCATCTTCCTGTCCTTTTCCCACCTGAGTGGGGTCCACACAGTATGTACTACTCTACCATATATTTAGACTAGTATATAAATCTATAAGCTATAGTTTAGAAATCCGGTGTTCACTATTCAAATATGACAGCTAGTCCAAAAATTGTAGAAGGGTATATTTATCCCAAAAAGTCTCAGGACTTTTCTTTATTCGGTTGCACCAGACGTTTATGTTTACAAACTAGTAGTGTAATTAAAAAGTCAATAAAACCCAACTGACTGTGATCCCTATGACATCCCGGGAAAGGAGGAGGATAATGGAACGACACCTTACACTTCAAAACCCATTCAAGTTAAAGGAAATCAAAATGGATTGGTCATACAAAAATGCATACATACATACAATTATACTAACATAATCGCGACATACCCTCCTATCAGTCGGGCAAAATGAGCGGCAAACAGTTAAACAACCGCCATAAATGTTTTGATATTGGTTACCAGCAATGGTATCGAAAACCGCAATTAACTTTTTATCTTTTAAACACGTTTCTGGCACCGCTCCACACGACCGTGTCTACACCGGAGTATATATTTTTTTATCTTCATTTAAAATTAAATAACCATTCTTTAAATCATATTCTAATGTGGCAAGTCAACAGGAATCAATAATCTTCATAAACTATTTAAACAAATGTACACAACAGGACCAACGTAATACATCACATTTAATAATTCATCAAAATTCAACCTGTAACAGAGAGCACAAAATATTATTTATTATTCCAGGTTAGAGCTGCACAATTGCTTAATTTTTTTCAGTTAAAAGTACTTATTTATTTTAGTAATGGCAAAATAAGACAACTTTATTTAATGCATTACTAAGGCTGGCAGATGTCAAATGTGAACTATTAAGTTGACCCTACTTTAATCGATACCAAAATTATCTATTACAAAATAGTAATAATCGAAAGGACGCGGGGCAGATAATTTGTTTTAGTACTTTGCTGTCCATAAACGAAGTAAAAAAACGCCAGCTATCACTTTGAAAGCGGCCAATGAATGCGGATGATATATTATTATTCAGAAACAATCGCACGTGGGTCTCGCGAAATTGTAGAACAAGTTGCAACAAAGTAAACGTGTCAAGAAGCGTAGTACGAGTCTTGTCCTTTGTCTCCGCCCTGTAAAAAGTGTCCTTACAACAACGCGTACGTTTTAGAAATGTCTCCGTGAGAACATGTGTCCTTAGAAATTGTGTTAATTATAAATATTAAAAAACTACACCTTCTGTTTCATGTTTATACATATAAAGTACCTTCAATTCAATTGGTCTATTCATTTAGTAACACTATAGAATTTCCATTTGGAATCATCAACCACCAACTATGAATATTTTAGTATTTATAAATTAAAGATTTATTAAATTATAATGGTTAGTATTTGAAACAACGGGAGCGATTTCAATAACTCACACCACAATTAAGTTACAATATGTAAGTTATTGAAACGCCAATGGTAATGGTCTGGGGTATGGAATACCGATCATGAGGTCGTGGGTTCGTATTCGATCGACTATTGTCGCTTCCCATATCCCAGTACAAGAGTTTAAGTTTAGTTGGAGTGTTAAAAATATGTATATGGAGGATTGACAAACGTTTTTTAATTAAACATTAAAATCCTAGATTCAGCCTGGGGACACCGGGCCCGGTCTGCTATTCTATAATTTAATATATTTTTAAATGTCTTTTTTAATAATTATCTTCTGAGGTGTTTTTTCTAGGTCCATGGATTTAAACTTTATGATGTGGAAATCATTTTGAAGAATAAACTGGTTAGAATAATTGTAAAACGTTTATCTAATTTTTCCATGCGTGCAAAATAAACACAATTGTCAAAAACTGCCACAGACTATTAAAGAAGGTTCATAAATATTATCATATATCATCTATATATTCAGGTTAGTTGATACACATCCGTTTGAAACACGCGTCCACTGTTATTCCGTCAAAGCGCGTCATGTAACTTTGCCTACGTTGCAAAATAGCGCAGTCATTAATGGGTCAATTCCACGAACAAATCAGATTATGAACGTTAGGCTTACGTGAATTTGTGTAGGGTCGAAGTTAAAGCGGTAGCTGATAATCTCCTTTTCACTATATCGTGACAGACATTATTTGAATCACAAGGCAAGTCAATTCTTTGTTAACTAAGACACACAAGAATTGCTTTTGAAAGTTATAAATTTGTAACCAACCTTTGTGAGATGTGAATAACAGGTGAAAACATACAGTTTACAAACGTACAGTTTCTTAATGGTAAAAGAAAACCTTAGTTCTAAGTATTCACATGCTATTACTGTTTAATTAAATATTAATCACTTCCATAGGTAAAGGAAAAAAGTTCACATTTTACCAATGTAGGTCAAGTAAATAGTTCATAGATTTTATTTATTATTGTTTTATAACTTATTTTATTATTGTTTTAATTATATTGTTAAATTCATGGTAGAGTTGTGTGATATTTTTGATCAACTAATTAACCAGTAAGTAATTTAAAAAATCAAATGCCACTGACTGTAACCCTATGACACTCAGAGAAAGATTACGAGTCGAATAACTCACTGTTTAAAATCGGTCCAGCGGTTTGGGCTACACCAAGCCGCAATGGAAAAGACATAGATGTATATATATTCATGTAAACAAACATACTTACATACCCGAGAAAACATTACTCTATCAGTCAGGCAAAAATTAATAAACTGTAGTGTTAAAATTGACATCCGCTCAAAGTGTGACCCCACCCTGCCTCTCTGTTTGCAACGATACACGTTGACGATTATTAATGGAGTAAGCGAAATGTGTTCGATAATAAAACCACCTATATAATTGTCACCATTGCCTGTCATCGCCTACCATGATTGAACTATTTGTGCCTTACGTCTGTATTAAAAGAGTTTTAGGGAAATTTGTTACATATAAAAGAAGGGAGAATTACACGCATAAGATTACAGGTTAGTTTATAGATGTGGTTACTTTTGGTTTTGGTTTGGTTTGGTTTTGGTACTCTTTCTGCAAATACTAACGAATTAAAGCTGGCATAAAATTTTATTTTCAAAGAAATCTTATTGAAATTAACAGTAAGGGCCTTAAGGTTTAATTATTTATGAAAATTATCTATTATAATTTCTGTCTATCCTATCAGGTTGAAAAGTTGTGAAAGCAATATATTTATTTATTTAAATGAAAACATTTTAAACAATACCGAAATTAATCCTCGAAAGTGGCTCGAAAACAAAAACGTGTCGCTTTTTATACGTTTCAAATAAATGTCCAACGTTCAACGTTCTAAAAATATTACAAAGCCTTTTCGGCTGTCTATTTTTTATTGTTTGATTTGCCAGGAATTGTTTTAATGATTTAAATGACACTGTAAATGGTTTATGAACAATATTAACACATTTTCTAATATGTTTCCTGATTACATTTGCGCCTTTAACCATGTCGTGTCTGAATTGACTTTATAAGAAGAGGGCACATCCTGGTTTGGATGTACAACCCCATTGAGTGATTATAAGACTCCGCGAAACACCAAAACGCTATCAACATTATAAGTTAACTAAATCTCAGTTTAGTGATGTTTTGTCCTGAAATGAACTAATATAGATTGGATAGGAATGAAAACAACATGTTAAAAGAAAAATTAGCCATTTATTACTAAAAAAGTGTATTCGCGTTATAGGGCAAAGGTATATGCCTTGACCTTTTGATTGTGCAGAATGGCAAGGTAAAAATACATAGAAAAATTAAAAAACTTATAGATTTGCAGTAGATTTCCACGATCACCAGCCAAATGAAGAGAACCGATAAATTGCTTCGTTCCTTTATTTATTATAAAACAGTATTTTGTTCTGGTAACTTTTCTAGACGAAGTGTTGATTTATGTGATAAAAACTTTACTGATGTTGATATTTTTGGTAACAATTTAGAATCAATTGCATTAATATGAATAAAATATTAATATTTTTAAATAAAAAAACAAATCAGATATACTTGTTTATAATCCTTTCATCCTATCAATTTCTGTTTTGTTGTTCCATGTGTTTGTTTGTATTTTCATTTTTCTTTTTTTTTCGTTTTGGATCAATAAATAAAAAAAATAGAATAAGTTAATAAATCTCGTAGTCTATACGCATGTAACATTTTTTTTAATTATGTGTTATGACTTTTTGTTTCCTACATGAATTCAAAAAAATGCTATAACTTCATCTAAATTTATTCGTGTCTGGGAGAACTCTTGTAGTGTGACTTATTGATTAGTAATACTTTTGTTTGATTGTTTTATTTGAAATGGAATAAAACAAAGATGATTTTTTTTAATTGGCATGAAATTTACTGTATTCGAAAGATAATCTTTCGGCATTATAATTTAAATATGACTTCTGGCATATGACCGCCGCGGCTGGCTCTGACGTAGTCTAATCTGGAGGTCTAATATTCGATGACTTTTTCCAACATTTGTGGCCGTATACCGGTAGTTACGCGGCGAATGTTGTCTTCCAAGTGGTCAATCGTTTCGGGGTTATCGGCGTAGACTACCGATTTTACATATCCAAACAGAGAATATTCTAGCGGCGTTAAATCGCACGATCTTGGAGGACAATTCACGGGTCCGAAATGTGAAACTATGCGGTTACCAAACGTTTCCCTCAATAAATCATTTGTGGCACGAGCTGTGTGACATGTTGCACCATCTTGTTGAAACCACAGCTCCTGCACATCATGCTTGTTTAACTGATGAAGGAAAAGTCAGCAATCCTGGCTCTATAGCCGTCACCATTGATTGTGACGTTCTAACCAGCATCGTTTTTAAAGAAGTACGGACCAATGATTCCACCAGCCCCTAAAGCACACCAAACAGTCAGTTTTTCTGGATATGACGGTGTCTCAACATATACTTGAGGATTATCATCACTCCAAATACGGCAGTTTTGTTTATTGACGTATCCGTTCAAACAAAAGTGAGCTTCACTGCAAAACGAAATTTGCTTATGAAAATCGGAATCAACGGCAATTTTGTTTTGGGCCAATTTACCGAATCTACGCGTTGCTAGGTGATCGTGTGGCTTCAATTCTTGCACAAGTTGGATTTTGTAAGCACTCAAACCAAGATCTTTCCGCAAAATCTTCCATAAAGTGGATGGACACATATCCAATTCCTATGCAAGATGGCCGATAGACTGATTCAGGTCTTCCTCTATGCTACGCTCTACAGCAGCAATGACTTCTTCTGTACGCACTGTAAGAGGTCTCTGTGGATGCGTATTATCATTTAGAGTAAACGTCGTACGAAAACGTTCCATAATTAATTGAATTAATTGCTCTGATGGACGATTATGTTGACCGTAAAATGGACGATACGTATTTCGAACAGAACCATGATTTTCAAAATAAATTTGCACAATTTGGAAGCGTTGTTCAGGCGTCTGTCTATTCATGTTGAAATGCCAAACCAAGCTAAACATAAATCACTTAAAAGCTGAAAAAAATTGCTGCCAGTTAAAAAAGTGTTGCCAACTTAAAGTTCTATACCTCTATAAAAACACCTTTAAATACTGAACTGTGACACGTCAACGCTGTCATAGATCGTGACAAATTGCGTTTGATGCTAATTAATAGCGTTGCGATAGCTGACATCCTGATGGTGAATGACAAAATAGTACCCCCTATATCGCGACCAAAATTATAACTTTTCGCTAAAAGCTAATGTAAAGTCGAACAGTCAGTTTTTGTTTTAATTATTCCGATTAAATTGAAATATGTTACCTTTTACTTTTATATTAAAGTAAAAGCGAACACATTTAATCGAATCTTACTTATGTAGCCAAAAGACGTCTTTTTTATTTTTTACATATTTAACGAAAACCAACAGCTGTAACCATTTAAAGGTTATCATTGACATATACATATTAACAAAAAATCATATCGTAAAAGAAAAAAATAATAGTTAAAATATATAGAAAATGTTATATACAAAGGTTGGCAACTAATAAACCCACCATCTCACAGTACAAGATTATTTTATTTTTAAAGAACTAAATACAATTATTTCTCAATAATGTAAGCACCATCGTTTTCTATCACCTGTCGCCAACGTGTTGGTAAAGA
>DWLR01002741.1:0-14771 GCA_018246295.1 Papilio alexanor hazarajatica | reverse complement strand
AGTTCCGCGAAAACCGCACGGTTGTGGAATGCCAACCATCAAGGTGGTGCGGATGGTAGCTGGAGCTCTGTCATGTTATGCGGTAACGAAACCCAGCAGCAGGGATTGTTCCAAACAGTTCTTCGGAACACTCCCCATAGTATAGACGGTATAAAATGCAAAGAGACGCGACGTCTCTCCGCAATGCCAGAGGATCAAGCCGATCAGTAAGAGCACGATCGTTGACCATTCGAGTTGCTCTTTGTTGTATGCGGTCAAATGGAAGGAGCTGGTATTATGGAGCTCCAGTCCAGAGATGCGAGCAATATTCCATGTGAGGCCGAACTTGCACTTTATAAAGTTGGAGACGGTGATTCGGCTGGAAATACTGCTTCGATCTAATGAGCTCACCAAGCTTTGTAGAGGCCAGCTTGGCTTTGTCTTCCAAGTGACCGCGAAACTGAACGTCACTCGATATCTCTACACCGAGAATACTGATACTGGCTGAGGCAACCAGAGGAGTGCTTTCGAAGGGAAGGCTCACGACAAAGGGTTGGTTTTTAGCGGTAAATGCGCAAACTTGTGTCTTTTTGGGGTTAAACTCGAGACATTACCCAATAAGGTCTCAAGTTCAGACACAAGTGCGTTGTGGTTCTCAATGGCGGTACAATGAGAAATATTAGCGCGAGCCTTGTACAATGCATCACCAGTACTATCGTCTGCATAGCAATGGATGTTGCTTATTTGCAACATGTCATTAATATGCTGAAGAAACAGGGTGGGAGATAGTACACAGCCCTGTGGCACACCAGCACTTATAGGTTTGGGGTCCGAGCATGCACCGTCGACAACGACTTTAATGCTACGACCCTCTAGGAAGCTGGTAATTTAATGGCACAATTTCTCAGGCAGCCCGTAGGAAGGTAGTTTCGAGAAAAGCGCTTTGTGCCACACCCGATCAAAGGCTTTGGCTACGTCCAAACTGTCAAGGCCTCCCCCTTGCCCTCTATTCCCTCTACCCATCGATAAGTCAGGTATGCTAGAAGATCACCAGCTGAGCGATGCTGACGAAAGCCGTACTGACGATCACTAATCAGCTGGTGCTCCTCTAGGTACTTCATGACTTGATGATAATTTCCATTATTTTCGAGAACAAGGATTATACTAATTTAAATTTAAATAAATGAATGTGTTTCCACATAAATTATCCGCACACACAGCGTTTGCTGCAACATTATTTAGTTTCTATCGGAAATTTGTTTTGCTTGAAACCTTTTCTACAATCTTACATATGACTGTCAATAATTTTGCAGTGACCCGTTGCTCAAGGTTATTTTGTAAACTCGCTTATATTCTTTAATACCCGGCCTTTGCATCCCATATGTCTTTGTTTTAAAGTCGATAACCCTTTCACCTGAAATTGGGCAGAGACTCGTTTTAATATATTATTCTTCTAAATCACTCACCCCAACCTATTGTTAATTAATAGCACCTTTTCAAAATCAACTATGTTATAAATGGTCTCATAGATTATTTTTGACATTTAAATGTAAAACGAATTATTTTGCTATTTTAATTGAAAATTTGTATCGAAAAAACACAATGCGAATAGTTATTAACTGACATATATTTTAAGGAAAATTAAGTGTATAATAACGAAGAAATAATTTGTTTAATGCTATTAAGCTGTCAACTTTTTAATCATACCTTTTAAAGCAAACATATACATACTAGATATACTAGATAAAAATTCTTTAATTAAACAAAATTGATTATAGAGTAACAAAGCCATGATATTAATCTAAAAAGAATTTTTATACGTAATAAACTTAATAGAGTCTAGACAAATATTTCGTGAGGCAACGTAAAAAAGCAAACATGATCGACGACATCAGATAATTTGCAAATTTAGATTGAGTTCAATAAATAATGTTTTATCGTGCAAATATCCGACCATAAACGATAAATAAATTCATCTGTTTCTTTTTCTGATGTTGCTGGCAGGCGTTTTTTTTTTTTTTGGGCGAGCTAAGTTGCATAGATAAAATCAATTAGCATGGCACCCTCGTGATGCCGTCGGGCGCGCGATATGCGCCGGCGAGGACAGGCCAGTGTCGTCCCGCTATCGCCCGCATCGTGGCGGACGGTTCACACTTCGACCGCTAAAATGAGATGCGAGTTTACGTAATAATTTTTCCATAAAATTACTCTTTTCCAGTCAAATATACTAAAGATATCAATGAAAGGCCTTAGTAGAGTAGATAGAGTTTAACGAATGATGGACGAATATTAATTCGAAATCGTATCACTGATTATTACAAGTCTTTTAGATATTGTCAAAATGATCGTCTCTTATTTATGATGATGGGTTTAAATTTATGTAATTAATAATAAGAATTTCAGACCGAAAATTATTGTCAGTATTAACGCTTTTAACAAATAGCATAATCACTAGAAGAAATGTTTTTAATAGTTTTATTTTTAATATATTAGATTTTTTTTATTTGAACAAAATGCTATTTTTTATGAGATTATTCTAAATTATACACACTTATTTAATAAGTACATATACATTAAAATTGAGTACAATAATGATATTGCCAATGTAACTTAACCTTCAATCTTCGCAGAAAACATTTCGTTAGATATATATAAAAACACAAATATATTTTTATTATCAATTAATACTTATAGATTTAATTTATATTTGTAAATTCATTGAAAGCTGATTTAAAACTAAAATTATTTAAACACATCTGAAAATAATTCTTATAGTGCAAATTCAATTTACTTTGATCCTTGTAAGCGAAAATTGCTTGGAAATCATCGAATTATAACCTTTCACCTATTAAAATGATTTTGTTTGCAGTTAACAAATCAATAAATTTTAGTTTAGATAACTAACAAAAAATAATCGCGGAAACAGTTTTCGTTGATGGTCGCATTTAATTTGAGAATTACCGATAAAAATTAATTCGAGCATCGCATCGATAATGTGAGAACGACTATTTAGCTACACTCTATAAATGTTGAAACACCTTTGAGATTACTTTGCATTTGTACGCACTATATTTTCTATTTAAAACTTGGTTTTATATTAAATCATTTAAGAAGTGAAATTCTCATTTCTATATTCTATTAATCTTCTACTTCTATTACTATTACTACTTTTACTTCCGACCTGACTTCAACAACTTCATGGAATTATAATTACATCAGAAACCACTTTTCCATCTTAACATTTTACACACCTTAACAGATGCAGGACCCTGACACGATATGGCAACCGAATTCTGCCGACTAATTTTATAGGCTAACGAAGACTTCTTCTCTCATAGTAAAATATGTAGGATATAGATAACTTTCCGTTCTCACCTTGTAATTCCAGATTGCGAAAAGACCAACAGTTAACGATCATAACTCAGAATCGCTAGTCATCTGCCAATAAAACAATCTGCGTGGCAATGTCTCTTAGAAGCTCATTCCTTAATTTTATAAAAACGTACCTGTATATTTAGAAGGCGAAAAGTTTTTAAATGGCGGCCACGTACAGTTCGATACAGATATATTCAATTTATATCTAAATAGAAATCGCTTCTTTGCTTACTTGCTAGTTATTTTTTTGTGTTTTTACTATCATAGTGCGTTACAAGTTATAACGTTTCGAATTTATAAACAACCTTGAATGTAGGTGCTTCTATTCTTCTAACCTCTAACCAAAGTATGGGCTATTCAAATGTAAAGTGATTTTAACTAGCCTTTATAGAAGCGAGCACAATTTTTATGTGAAACGAAACAATCGAGAAATCGGAATCGTGTTTCGTTATTAATAGAATATCGATAGAAATAACGATTATGAATATCTGTATCGATTATTTAGAACACATAATCGTAAGATTTGAATACGAATTCCGAGTGGAAATGCAAAAAAATGGACGAATTTAATATTAAAGCAGAGCTATTAATATTTATTGGTGAACCTAACAGTAAAGGAAAAATACGATTTATTTTTAAAGATTTTGATGCAAAAAGTTGACTTAAAATAATTGATTTTTAATTTATAACGTATTGTTTCTAGAAGACATTCAATTCGAAAGTTAAAATCTATGCCTACCATGTCGATCAGGGAAACACAAAAAACTTAATAAAGATATATGTAATAGTAAACAAAATGAGTGAACATGATAACAAAATGAATATTAAAATTCTAGCATCAAAAAGTGTCAATCTTAACGGGACTTTCTGATACGTAATGTTTCTTGTAAATTATGTTATACGTGTGTATAAATGTGTGTACATTAAATGTACACACATTAGTACTATTTTATCATTTATATGGCTTCTAACAATAAAGGTGTGTATTTTATATCTTGTTATGAAAATGATACACAAAATCATACCAATGCACTTATACAGAGCGAACGTCTTATAATTACATGCGCGTTTCCGTGATTTACAGGCGCTCACGCCGATCCGAGATAGCGCCTTACTTATTGTTGCAGCAGTTTGATCGGCGACGCGGCGATACGCCATATCGTATTTATGCCCCTTCAACGACGTTTATTGGTATTAATATGAGCGCCTTAGTTCTCTCATTGCCGTGCCTCCACCTGCTACAAAGCTTTCTTGGTACAGGTGGGCATCAGAATTGTGTATTGGAATTTGAATTTTTTTCGTTTGGTATTAAGGTTTATTTATCAATGTATTGATTTTGTTTGCTCATGGAAATATTTTATTTATGAATTAATGAAATATACTGTTTGAAATGTGTTTTGCTCTAAAAATACTAATTTTATAACAGGCTTTGCAAATACAGCAATAAATAAAAATAACCTAATCCATTAGTCGCGGAAACTATTCATCCAAAAGAGCCAAAATTTAAGTAGGTTCAGGGAGTCATTTTTTTAAAACTTAGTTATACTTAAGTAGATACATTGTATGGAAATAAATATTAAGGTTTAAAAGTGCTATTGCTGTTTCCTAATAATATGTTGTTTCGGTAGGCTTGCATTTCAAAAATAATTTCTCGTCGCAGACAAAGCAACTTAATAAAAAAAAATCTTGCCTGCCTAAACTTTTCGCCGAACATCAACTGTGCCAAGATAAAGTTTTTAAGATGTGATGTAATATTTTAATAGCTAAATACTTAATACAAACGGAAATATGTTTTGTATGCTAAAATAAACAATAGCCATGTTTAAATCTATCTATTTGTTAAAACAAGGAAGATTTCAATCTAATTAACATATAAATTGGAATTATTAACATTCTCCTAATTTACAGACGTATTTTATCCAAATCAATACGTTGTATCCGACTAACAAAACGTAACATTCGAAAAACAATTTGGCAAAGGAAATTATGTTTACGCCAAACAGTACGAAAGAACTTTACGGTCTTGATTAGTGCATGACTAACGTTAGATAATAGTGACAAATTATGTAACGGAATACATCTTAAAATACAATATATGACAACCAAAAAATACTGTTCATAATTATCATATCGTATCGTACCAAGGTACGGTCCCCGTTGTAGCGTTCCCAAAACGTTATTTGTCAATACAAAGAAGTGCAAACTATTGTTTTATTTTATATTCTACTCAATTATTTCTACACGCTATTGTAAAGGGTCCGATCTTAAAGTAAAATAATGGTCACATGAATTTAAAATTTTCCATTATCCATTTAAATTTTAAAAAATCGACAATTAAAAAAGTTTCTAGATTTTATTTTATAAATGGCCATTCGAATCCAAATTGGCCATCGACAATTAACGGCAATTAAAAACATGGCGGCGTTCTATTTTTAAACAGCACCCTATCGGAAGCGGCGGCTCAAGGCCCAAGGCGAAGGAGCACGGCCTCGCTTGCTGGCAACAAAGATGCATTGTCCCGGTGCACCGCTCTTTGGAACAAATCCAATATTGTTGGGCGAATCCGACTAGTCGTGACCTCCAAATACCTCATTTGAATACTACAATAGATCTTATAGACATAACTGCCTTAAATTATTGCATTCTAAATTTAACTCTACATTTATAGGTATTGGATTCAAAATCGTTGTGATTGGTTTCTATAAAGTGTTTACGACGATTAGTCTTAAAAGGCCAGGATGGGCAGATTGCTGGCTATTGTTTTGTTGACCTCAACAAAGAAAGGATGGCGATGACAAACCCCATGGCTAAGGCGGCTGTCAAGGTTACACCGGAGTGTGTGAGGCCGCATTTGGTAGACCGTAGTAAATTAAGTCGTTTGCTAAACAATTAATCTTTAAGGAACAATGTGGCGAAGGGCTATTGAATTGAAAGCACGCGGTTGTCGCAATTAGTGCTTCTAAAGAAATATCTTTAATTAACATAAACGGTGCACGTCTGTTGATTTTAAGCGATCATTTAATCTTATAATCTTGGACTCCGGTAAATAATTTAAGATTTGCTTTAAACTGTCGGTTACAAATCATAAGATCTTAATGAATTTGTTGTACAGTTTCAACCAACTGAGGTTCACAAAATTGTACATTTTTTTTCTTTATCAATAAATCACTGTGTAATATAAAATCATTGTGTTGCTTAATTAGCATACATACTCACAAATATACAGTTATTTATTTTATATTTATTGGTTATGCACAAAGTACAGTCTTCTTTAGACGCCTTGAGTCACCCAGCATACTTTTCATTTTATCGTTTTCCTTTGTTTTAATCGGTGGGAGTGACAAACGATATTTTATTGTTTGTCAATCCATAAGTAACACGGCGGTTTATCGCACGAGCATATTTATTTAAACTTTAATGTTAGTGTTTAAAGTTTAAATTTGTTTGTATGGCCGAGTTAAAGGGTTGTTAGCTAGTGTATTGACATTTTTGGCAAGTGACACATGTAAGCCAATAACTCATTGTCTGATCACTCAAGCCATGTACCTAAATTGGTCGACTGAGTCACTTCCACAATTTGCACCTTACATCTTTGTGCATTTGTGTATTCTTCGTATTTTGTGGTCGATCATTGTACCTTATTTTATGGTTTCTTTTCAAAATTTATCGGACGCTACGCCTGAAATGTTATACGCAAATAAATTGAACGATTACAATTTGCATCAAGTCAATCTTTTCGAGTATAATTTCTCCCACTTTCCTTCTTTCCCATCTTAAACCATGTAAACCTACAAGAAGTATTTTACATTGAATTTTAATCTAAAAATTTTAACAGTGTTACAGTCCGCAACAACAACATCTATTGCACGAATGGCCCGCTCGACCGGTGAAATACCACGACCTCACAGAAGACAGGAGTTTCGTCTGAGGAATGAGATACCGCAAGCCTAATTATAGTTCTCTTCCCCTTCCCACCCTAGTCTAATATGGAAAGGATGGAAAGAAGAGAAAGAGGATTCGAGAGATAGAAAGAAATGTGAATTTTCTGTCTCTCCCCTCCTCTGCCTATTAAAGGAAGCAACGCATCTGCAACTCGAAAATGCTTGTTGCAAATGTCTATGGGTAGCGGGCTCTTCGGTGACCGCTTGTTCGTTTGCCACCTTCTTGAATAGAAAAATATTTCGAAACAAATTTCAGGCTATCTTTGACGTCCATATCTCTAGTGTCGAGTTCATATGTCTAAGATCTGCTCGAAGATCAGCCAATGGTATCGCATTGCTCCATTGTGAAGGTCACACACAGACCCCTTATCCCAACAATTAGGGCTGGGGCGCATGTCGCGGCGTCGCGCGATACGCATCGCGTGATTTACGCGCCGGCGCCGGCCCGATGCTATCTGCGACACGCCACACAGATCCAAGCTTTTAGGTAATGAGCTTTGCCTAGGATCGAGGTGAAAAGATTTCGTAATTCCAGCGCCAGTTGGACTAACTAAATCCACGTCCCTTTTTTTCTTGCAACACCCTGAACAGTAAAATATTATAAAATATACTAACCGTTCATAATTTGAGTAGTAAAGACGAAACACTGAGCGATACAGTGCTCGTAGATTTAAGATCGTTGCTCCGCTCGTTGGTAAAAGGAGTGTGTATAGAAAAATGTAAATGACATGCATGCAAATAACATACAATCAAGCACAGACTTGAAAATTATGCTATGGCTATCATCGTCACAGCACATGCTCGAGTTCTAACCGGTTCAGTTGTACTAACCACACATCAATTTTTTTTCTCGTTTTGTAACGCTTAATTATTTTAAAATTCAATAATAATTAAGAGTCAACCATATGTGCTATGATAAAAAAGTAATAATCAATTTTTTATTCCACTGTGATTACCCAAGCCACACGACCGAGGTGAATTCAATTGGTGATCGAGGTGAAACCAACAACTATACTATAGTTTTTACTACACCAACACCCATTTTCTGAAAGATTTGTCAAAGTGTTATTTAACTAATTCCTGTCAATTTAAAGACATATCAAATTATTATGAGATTAATCTCAAACACACGTTCTAACAATCAAAATTATATGAATCATCGATTAACTAGAAATTAAGTATTCATAATATATTGATTGACATTTCGCAAGCCAGTCACTTTTGTAAGTAGTTACGAGGGCGGTAAAATTGATCTTTATATAATTTTAATTTCATTTTATTCTAATCACCAATAAGGTTTAAAAGAAATAAAGTATTAGTAATTTTTATACGTCAGTAACATTGCGTTAAAACTCAAGATAATTTTGCTTGCGTGATTATGGTTATCACTATAATAACACACGAAAAAAATCTAATGTATAGCTGTGTATCACCTGGTACAAATCATAAGATTTCGCCGTGCTTTATATTAACCTCTAATGATATAAAAAAGCGGATAAGAGCAAAGTACTAACTCAGAATCATTTCCGCATTACCGAAACGATATGTCACAGGCCGTTGGATTGAAGTTACGAAATCGGAAAGTTGAATCAACATAAGAATTCGCTTAAGACAGCACGGAATGCGACAAATCGACGTTATTAGTGAAAATATATCTCACGATTGCGTCGGAGAGAAGAAAAAAAATTAACGGGCCCCTCGATAACCTTCTTTATTTCAAAATTGTTAAAAATGTACATTTGACATTTTTAAATGGAGACTTATTAACCCCAAAACTTTCTACGCTCAATTACAGAAACGCATCGATCTCTTATCTGCCTCACAATAATTCCACAGAAAGAATAAAAAAATATGTTACAAAAGGTTTGATTTCACTTAACCTTATAAAACATCGAATGGCATAAAGAAAACTCGTAAATTGATTAACAAATCCATAAATAATAGCGACATGCGATATGACATAGAAAAAAAAATGATTTACGTTCACGCGATTATAGGCTGTATTTGTAAAGAGTTTTAAAAAGAAACGAATTATTTTGCGTGCACTTAAACATCATTCGGGTATAGATACTTTAGTAATATACAATATCGGTGTGAAATTAGAAAGGCGTTGGTATTGTTTGACAAAAATGAGTATTACATTGAATTAAACCGCTCCCAGGTCTAACTATTTGGAAACATTTGTCAGTGGGGTCTTAGAGCTAAGTTATAGGCCGTGAATCAATTTAATGATGCTTATAACATAAATTATGTAATAGATAAAAGGCATCATGGCTTAGAGAGTGAGAGATAGAGCAATAATTATTAGGTTTTCAATATTAAACAGAGGTAGTGACTGCAACACATCTGTTGTACGAATAAACGAACGAATCGACCCGCTCAAACGGTGAAATGTCACGACCTCACAGTGTGAAGTATGCCTATGACAATGGGCAGCAGCCACTTTGCATTAGGTGAATCGTTTGCATGTTTGCCGTATTCTTCTACAAAAAGAGTTCGCTCTTCTCCTTACAACCTCCTCACCGGAAATGCAACCGTTGCCCTATTAATAATTTTAATGTTAATTATTAAGCTGTATAATTAAATACCACAATTTTTGGCTAAAAGTTGAAAACGTCAATAGGTTCAGCGGCTACTTAGATTTGTAATTAATATACGATTACAAAATAATTTAAATTTTATTTTTTCACGTGGTATGGTGAGAAGCTGTGTGCAAGTCTGTGGCAACAAATAGTTAAAGTGCTTCTTTTTGTTGAATGAATGAATTTATATGAATAACGCCTTATGAGTCGATCTCTTTTATTACGTGCAATAGAAGCGTAATATTAAGACTTCTGTAACTGGTTATACATGCTTACAAGAGAGAAAGTTTGCAGGGTTGCAGTAAATGGAAATCTTTAATCTCTTCTTACATCTAGAGACAGAAGACATCACCGCGAACTTCATCAAGCTTCTTTAGAGCTGAAAATTGTGTCCTTTTACTTGTTTCGTATTCCAAAGTACCTTTACTGCATAGCATATGTGTCAGCTTGGACGCTATGAGCACACAGCACTACGGCGCGCCGAGCACCGAGCGAACTGTCGAACAAAAACAAAAGATACACGATCGATTTAAATCCAATGTGCTGTAAGTAATTTGTCAGCTCACCTCTCCGTGTGTCCGACGATTAATCCAGACCGATTTCGTAAACTACCACAAATTTTATATTACTCCCACACCAAACAAACCGAAACCTTAAGATATATTAAATTAAAAATGATAATTGAATAGAATGTGATTTCAAGGATGGTATTTCGTCCATGTGACGTTGTATAGACTTTGTCTCGATTGTATTTTTCATCGGATGTATGTATTTCGGCTTTATAACGCCCATGTCTCGACAAGAGCGCTAATGGTTGTAATCAATTTAACGATGTTTTTCCCGTTGCATGTGTCGCTACGGATCTGTTGCGTCGGTTTATAAGGCGAGAATGTTTTGATAGTGCATTAGTTGATAAGAACAATTACTTTTAATTCAAACTATTTTTTAAAAGAAAAAAAGATACACGAACATATACGTAGAGGTCTCATACTCGTAGGTCAGCGCTGTAGGTACAGTACGGCTCACTATAAATGATTCTTGGAGTACCAATCCAGACAAAAATATTTCATTAACACTCATGCATATAACAACACACACACACACGCACATACACACACTATTTAAAGCCACAAGACTTAGGCCAAGTATCAAAATCAATGATTTAGGTGATGTGTACACTAATAACTTACAAAAAATTGACCGTGTTGACGTAAAATTATTCTTAAGAATAGAACACGTCCCAGAACCGATTGTACTAACCAGAAATAGTGAAACTTCAAAACGACGCTCGCTCTAAAAGCTAAGTCGCATCTAACATTGTTACGTCAACTTAATATCCGTTACGGTTCCGTATAAACAGTTATTATTTATAAGTTGTAAACCAATACTACTAAGGACCACACACAACACGTAACTGACCGCTCCGATAGAAATGCCCGTAAACTACATTATATTAAAAGTGCCTCATTATCATACGATAGAATGGCTCTCAAATTACAATGAATATTACAATTCGTTATATGAAATATGGGCCTCGGAGTACGCTTACACGGAAAGGGCGTCGAATTGAGCGGCCAGTGGTCGGCACCGATTCTTCGAGCAGTCGATACGCGATCTTATTAGTGAATTGTAATAAAATATTGAAATGATTACTACGAATGACGTAAGCTATAACGCATATACGACTCAAGATGTAAATTCAAAGCGGTTAAGCAAGCGTTTAAGCAATACTAAGCGTCTTTTATCTGTTTTTTATGAGCACTTCTCATAGTCATATCATGACTATAACCCATTGATAGGAGCTTCGTTAGTCAGATGACATGTTAGCTAAGATACATGAGAAGGCATTTAGATTGTAGCGGGCTTTGGAAGATGTGATAAAGAGTAATGGTAACTGGATTACCCCTATCACATTTGTGGAAACGCATTCACACTAATTCAAAAACATTGAACATTCGTATTAAGTTTAATAAAATAAATACTAGAGGGGAAGATACAGTCGTATAATAAAGCCATATAATCGGCACATAAAAAATCAAGTGAAATGTTTATTAAAATATTCAATTTAAAAATTTAAACAAAACAACACGCAAAGCTCTCATTACGTATTTGGTTACATTAATGAGTAACTAGATGGCGTTTTCTTTTTTATAGAATAAGGAGGCAAACGAGCAACGAGTCGCCCAAAAGAGTGATCACCGCCGCCCATGAACGTCCGCAACACCAGAGAAACCGCAGGTGCGTTGCAAGCCTTTTAGGAAGGAGTACGCTCTTTTCTTGAATGACCTTAAGTCGTATTGGTTTAGAAATACCGCCAAGGACAGATCATTCCACAACACAGCTGTACGAGACAGAAAAACGTGAAAACGTTCGTGAAAACCGAGCCGTAGTGGAATGCCAACCATCAAGATGGTTTGGATGGTATTTGACGTTCTGTCGAGTTATACGATGACGAAACTCAGCGGCAGGAATTGTTCCAAACAATTATTCGTAACACTCCCCATGATAGAAGCGGTAAAAAATGCAAAGAGAACTGACGTCCCTACGCAAGGCCAGTGAGTCAAACCAATCAGTAAGAGCACGGTCGTTGACGATTCGAGTCGCACGTCGTTGTACACTAAATCTTACAATAAATGATGATGGTAATGATCATGGTCAGAACTTAGTTATGTAAAATGTATTATCGTCGGTCTTTGATAAGTGTACAAAATTTCAAATCAATCTGCTGCCTTGAAGTGGGTGAAATTCGAGTTCTAATATTTCATTACATTTGTACATAGATACAAACAGATAATAAAAGCACGTTAAAAACAACCATAAGAAAATCTCAAGAAAGTTTGACAATTTCTCCAAAAATCTTTTCTATTTTAAAACTGTATGTATATTATAACGACAACAATCATAATTAACAAAATCT
This sequence comes from Papilio alexanor hazarajatica, assembly GCA_018246295.1. Taxonomy (NCBI): domain Eukaryota; kingdom Metazoa; phylum Arthropoda; class Insecta; order Lepidoptera; family Papilionidae; genus Papilio; species Papilio alexanor. The sequence continues at coordinate 1,977 of DWLR01002741.1, read as the reverse complement.
TCAAACACATAATCCAAAACAAAAGACTTAAACGACCTTTCTATTTATATCGTCGTGCGATTTCTGAAACACACAAACAAATTGAGATTCGCCGTTTTATCTATTCTGTCCCTGCTTGTAATAAATTTCATATCGACAAATTAGCGGTTATCTGAACTGTTAGAAATTTTAGCCCGCAGCTAAATTTGACTAATTTGTCATTTAACACTGAAAAACACTGTATTATTAATTCTTTTATTTAAAATGTATAGAACAGAGACAAGTTCTCGTTATTCTTGATATAATGATATGTTTGTCATCATATTTCAGAAAGATAACGACACACAGATGTAATGAATGGTGCCAGATTTGGCCGTGGGATGGCGCCACCTTGTGCAAAGCACCGCTGAATCGGTGCTAACGCTTATTGCGTCACTCAGTGCCGTGCGCGTTGGACATGGGTAGGCAGAGGTATCAAGCTCGACTCCATACTCATACGTCAAAATATTTATAGATTTTTATATATACAAACAGTAAATGAAATAAATAATACTTTTCGGTTTATTACCAAACACCAAATTGAATAAATTTAATGACCCTATTCCGTTCGAAAAATGTATTAACAGACCTGATTTTTATCTTCGTTTGTTCGATTTTTTTCGATGGTTTTTGCGCGTTTATTTACCTAATGTCTTATTTTTATTCCAAACGCTTCGAGTAGTTTAAAGCACTCATAGTCACTGGTGCCTGAACACGGCAATCCGTCACTGATATCCTTAACATTACATCTGGTTACATTTCGCTATTGCTTTGTTAATAGATATTAACTATATACCTGCAAAATTAACAACATTAGCAACATTTGACAAAATAAAGCAATCGACACCTATTAAATCGTTAGGTAAGGTTAGGTAAGTTTTTTTTGGGGTGGGGGGGCTTTTTGCCGCCCTCATGCTCCCCCTGGTGTAATGAAGCCAAAGACTTTATTTTAATTTTATTAAAAACTTTCTTACTTAATTCTAATTAAAACTTATACAATATTATTAAAATGCGATAAAATTTGTATTTATATTGTTATAAAATAATAAAATTCAATAAATAATAAATACAATATACAATAAAATGAAATAAATAAATCCTAATTTACAAATACAAAAATTTTACTTTTAATTTCACAGATGCTATAATTTAGTCAATAAAGCAATCCGCCCATATTAAATTGTTAGGTATGTAAAATGGACAGTCAACAATGGACACGCGGTCCGCTATCATGCCGGCGTATTTACATTTTTGTATTAATTCTGTATAATTGTAGTGTGAGGTACACGATACAGCTTTCATTAATTGTTTTGAAATATAAAAAGCTGTGGGAACGTACTCTTGTACTTTCCATACTGTATTACCAAGTTATTTATGTTATTATTAATGTGGGTTGGCCATCGCAGTATGCTCCACCGCACTAAGAAAAGGACGCTGCGACAACCGGTCCGTCAAATTACGGGCAAGCAACAGTCAAATTATGGGCTACAATTTAATTAAATAAGATAGATTTAAATTTATAACCAAACTAAGTAAGATGTCGGACATCCTGTTAGGGCAGACTTGTCAGGTCCACGCCCATCTGGATCATTTTTTGAAAGTCTTTACATGATGATATGTACAACGGAAGACAACAGATTCCTCGACCGAAAATATAGCGATTTATCCCAACTTATCTACAACCAAAGTTTCTTAGATAAACTAGAGATTTTAGAAAACAGTGTAAAAATAGTATATCTCGAAAAGACTTCTATAGATTTTTATTCATTATTTTTAAATACGCTTTTGTATCAATAAACTACATCTTTTTGTGGAAAAATACGGAAGCACGATATTCCACCTCAGCCTATGATCGTCCACTGCTGGACATAGGCCTCCCCCGTTGATAACATCATTGGGGGAAATGTGCCATAATCGCCACGCTTGGCAGGCGGGTTGGCGATCGCAGTATGTTCCACC